>CAXDIW010000174.1:0-256000 GCA_963989415.1 Cerceris ruficornis
GCTCATTGTTCACTTAAACTTGAAGACCAAAAAATTGGCGAATGGTACTGTTTGGATGCTTTGCGTACATGTTTCTTAGACTATATGGAAGCAATATATACAAATATTTCAACCGTCTACCTGCTCCATTCATTGTTCTACTTGTCGAAAATTACAAATAATTTCCGATAAAGGATTAACCATTGGGGCTCATTGTTCACTTAAACTTGAAGAACAAAAAATTGGCGAATGGTACTGTTTGGATGCTTTGCGTACATGTTTCTTAGACTATATGGAAGCAATATACACAAAGATTTCAACCGTCTACGTGTTCCAATCATTGTTCTACTTGTCGAAATTTACAAATAATTTCCTTTAAAGGATTAACAATGGGGCTAGTTGTTCACTTAAACTTGAAGAACAAAAAAGTGGCGAATGGTACCGTTTGGATGCTTTGCATATATGTTTCTTAGACTATATAGAAGCAATATATACATTGATTTCAACCGTCTACCTGTTCCATTCATTGTTCTACTTGTCGCAAGTTAGAAATAATTTCCGTTAAAGTATTAACAATGGGGCTCGTAGTTCACTTAAACTTGAAGAACAAATAATTGGCGAATTGTACTGTTTGGATGATTTGCATATATGTTTCTTAGACTTTATAGAAGCAATATATACAAAGATTTCAGACCGTCTACCTGTTCCATTCATTGTTCTACTTGTCGAAAGTTACAAATAATTTCCGTTAAGGGATTAACAATGGGGATCGTAGTTTACTTAAACTTGAAGAACAAGAAATTGGCGAATTGTAATGTTTGGATTCTTTGCATATATGTTTCTTAGACTATATAGAAACAATATATACAATGATTTCAACCGTCTACCTATTGCATTCATTGTTCTACTTGCCGAAATTTACAAATAATTTCCTTTAAAGGATTAACAATGGGGCTCGTAGTTCACTTAAACTTGAAGAACAAAAAATTGGCGAATGGTACTATTTGGATGCTTTGAATATATGTTTCTTCTATTATATAGAAGCAATATATACAAATATTTCAACCGTCTACCTGTTCCATTCATTGTTCGACTTGTCGAAAATTACAAATAATTTCCGATAAAGGATTAACCATTGGGGCTCATTGTTCACTTAAACTTGAATACCAAAAAATTGGCGAATGGTACTGTTTGGATGCTTTGCGTACATGTTTCTTAGACTATATGGAAGCAATATATACAAAGATTTCAACCGTCTACGTGTTCCAATCATTGTTCTACTTGTCGAAAGTTACAAATAATTTACTTTAAAGGATTAACAATGGGGCTCGTAGTTCACTTAAACTTGAAGAACAAAAAATTGGCGAATGGTACTATTTGGATGCTTTGAATATATGTTTCTTCTATTATATAGAAGGAATATATACAAATATTTCAACCGTCTACCTGTTCCATTCATTGTTCGACTTGTCGAAAATTACAAATAATTTCTGATAAAGGATTAACCATTGGGGCTCATTGTTCACTTAAACTTGAAGACCAAAAAATTGGCGAATGGTACTGTTTGGATGCTTTGCGTACATGTTTCTTAGACTATATGGAAGCAATATATACAAAGATTTCAACCGTCTACGTGTTCCAATCATTGTTCTACTTGTCGAAATTTAGACATAATTTCCTTTAAAGGATTAACAATGGGGCTCGTTGTTCACTTAAACTTGAAGAACAAAAAAGTGGCGAATGGTACTGTTTGGATGCTTTGCATATATGTTCTTAGACTATATAGAAGCAATATATACATTGATTTCAACCGTCTACCTGTTCCATTCTATGTTCTACTTGTCGCATGTTACAAATAAATTCCGTTAAAGTATTAACAATGGGGCTCGTAGTTCACTTAAACTTGAAGAACAAATAATTGGCGAATTGTACTGTTTGGATGATTTGCATATATGTTTCTTAGACTTTATAGAAGCAATATATACAAAGATTTCAACCGTCTACCTGTTCCATTCATTGTTCTATTGTCGAAATTTACAAATAATTTCCTTTAAAGGATTAACAATGGGGCTCGTAGTTCACTTAAACTTGAAGAACAAAAAATTGGCGAATGGTACTATTTGGATGCTTTGAATATATGTTTCTTATATTATATAGAAGCAATATATACAAATATTTCAACCGTCTACCTGTTCCATTCATTGTTCTACTTGTCGAAAGTTACAAATAATTTCCGTTAAGGGATTAACAATGGGGATCGTAGTTTACTTAAACTTGAAGACCAAGAAATTGGCGAATTGTACTGTTTGGATGCTTTGCATATATGTTTCTTAGACTATATAGAAGCAATATATACAATGATTTCAACCGTCTACCTATTCCATTCATTGTTCTACTTGCCGAAATTTACAAATAATTTCCTTTAAAGGATTAACAATGGGGCTCGTAGTTCACTTAAACTTGAAGACCAAAAAATTGGCGAATGGTACTATTTGGATGCTTTGAATATATGTTTCTTATATTATATAGAAGCAATATATACAAATATTTCAACCGTCTACCTGTTCCATTCATTGTTCGACTTGTCGAAAATTACAAATAATTTCCGATAAAGGATTAACCATTGGGGCTCATTGTTCACTTAAATTTGAAGACCAAAAAATTGGCGAATGGTACTGTTTGGATGCTTTGCGTACATGTTTCTTAGACTATATGGAAGCAATATATACAAAGATTTCAACCGTCTACGTGTTCCAATCATTGTTCTACTTGTCGAAATTTACACATAATTTCCTTTAAAGGATTAACAATGGGGCTCGTTGTTAACTTAAACTTGAAGAACAATAAATTGGCGAATTGTACTGTTTGGATGCTTTGCATATATGTTCTTAGACTATATAGAAGCAATATATACATTGATTTCAACCGTCTACCTGTTCCATTCTATGTTCTACTTGTCGCATGTTACAAATAAATTCCGTTAAAGTATTAACAATTGGGCTCGTAGTTCACTTAAACTTGAAGAACAAATAATTGGCGAATTGTACTGTTTGGATGATTTGCATATATGTTTCTTAGACTTTATAGAAGCAATATATACAAAGATTTCAACCGTCTACCTGTTCCATTCATTGTTCTATTGTCGAAATTTACAAATAATTTCCTTTAAAGGATTAACAATGGGGCTCGCAGTTCACTTAAACTTGAAGAACAAAAAATTGGCGAATGGTACTATTTGGATGCTTTGAATATATGTTTCTTATATTATATAGAAGCAATATATACAAATATTTCAACCGTCTACCTGTTCCATTCATTGTTCTACTTGTCGAAAGTTACAAATAATTTCCGTTAAGGGATTAACAATGGGGATCGTAGTTTACTTAAACTTGAAGACCAAGAAATTGGCGAATTGTACTGTTTGGATGCTTTGCATATATGTTTCTTAGACTATATAGAAGCAATATATACAATGATTTCAACCGTCTACCTATTCCATTCATTGTTCTACTTGCCGAAATTTACAAATAATTTCCTTTAAAGGATTAACAATGGGGCTCGTAGTTCACTTAAACTTGAAGACCAAAAAATTGGCGAATGGTACTATTTGGATGCTTTGAATATATGTTTCTTATATTATATAGAAGCAATATATACAAATATTTCAACCGTCTACCTGTTCCATTCATTGTTCGACTTGTCGAAAATTACAAATAATTTCCGATAAAGGATTAACCATTGGGGCTCATTGTTCACTTAAATTTGAAGACCAAAAAATTGGCGAATGGTACTGTTTGGATGCTTTGCGTACATGTTTCTTAGACTATATGGAAGCAATATATACAAAGATTTCAACCGTCTACGTGTTCCAATCATTGTTCTACTTGTCGAAATTTACACATAATTTCCTTTAAAGGATTAACAATGGGGCTCGTTGTTAACTTAAACTTGAAGAACAATAAATTGGCGAATTGTACTGTTTGGATGCTTTGCATATATGTTTCTTAGACTATATAGAAGCAATATATACAAATATTTCAACCGTCTACCTGTTCCATTCATTGTTCGACTTGTCGAAAATTACAAATAATTTCCGATAAAGGATTAACCATTGGGGCTCATTGTTCACTTAAACTTGAAGACCAAAAAATTGGCGAATGGTACTGTTTGGATGCTTTGCGTACATGTTTCTTAGACTATATGGAAGCAATATATACAAAGATTTCAACCGTCTACGTGTTCCAATCATTGTTCTACTTGTCGAAATTTACACATAATTTCCTTTAAAGGATTAACAATGGGGCTCGTTGTTCACTTAAACTTGAAGAACAAAAAATTGGCGAATTGTACTGTTTGGATGCTTTGCATAAATGTTTCATAGACTATATAGAAGCAATATATACAAATATTTCAACCGTCTACCTGTTCCATTCATTGTTCGACTTGTCGAAAATTACAAATAATTTCCGATAAAGGATTAACCATTGGGGCTCATTGTTCACTTAAACTTGAAGACCAAAAAATTGGCGAATGGTACTGTTTGGATGCTTTGCGTACATGTTTCTTAGACTATATGGAAGCAATATATACAAATATTTCAACCGTCTACCTGCTCCATTCATTGTTCTACTTGTCGGAAATTACAAATAATTTCCGATAAAGGATTAACCATTGGGGCTCATTGTTCACTTAAACTTGAAGAACAAAAAATTGGCGAATGGTACTGTTTGGATGCTTTGCGTACATGTTTCTTAGACTATATGGAAGCAATATACACAAAGATTTCAACCGTCTACGTGTTCCAATCATTGTTCTACTTGTCGAAATTTACAAATAATTTCCTTTAAAGGATTAACAATGGGGCTCGTTGTTCACTTAAACTTGAAGAACAAAAAAGTGGCGAATGGTACCGTTTGGATGCTTTGCATATATGTTTCTTAGACTATATAGAAGCAATATATACATTGATTTCAACCGTCTACCTGTTCCATTCATTGTTCTACTTGTCGCAAGTTAGAAATAATTTCCGTTAAAGTATTAACAATGGGGCTCGTAGTTCACTTAAACTTGAAGAACAAATAATTGGCGAATTGTACTGTTTGGATGATTTGCATATATGTTTCTTAGACTTTATAGAAGCAATATATACAAAGATTTCAGACCGTCTACCTGTTCCATTCATTGTTCTACTTGTCGAAAGTTACAAATAATTTCCGTTAAGGGATTAACAATGGGGATCGTAGTTTACTTAAACTTGAAGAACAAGAAATTGGCGAATTGTGCTGTTTGGATTCTTTGCATATATGTTTCTTAGACTATATAGAAGCAATATATACAATGATTTCAACCGTCTACCTATTCCATTCATTGTTCTACTTGCCGACATTTACAAATAATTTCCTTTAAAGGATTAACAATGGGGCTCGTAGTTCACTTAAACTTGAAGAACAAAAAATTGGCGAATGGTACTATTTGGATGCTTTGAATATATGTTTCTTCTATTATATAGAAGCAATATATACAAATATTTCAACCGTCTACCTGTTCCATTCATTGTTCGACTTGTCGAAAATTACAAATAATTTCCGATAAAGGATTAACCATTGGGGCTCATTGTTCACTTAAACTTGAAGACCAAAAAATTGGCGAATGGTACTGTTTGGATGCTTTGCGTACATGTTTCTTAGACTATATGGAAGCAATATATACAATGATTTCAACCGTCTACCTATTCCATTCATTGTTCTACTTGCCGAAATTTACAAATAATTTCCTTTAAAGGATTAACAATGGGGCTCGTAGTTCACTTAAACTTGAAGACCAAAAAATTGGCGAATGGTACTATTTGGATGCTTTGAATATATGTTTCTTATATTATATAGAAGCAATATATACAAATATTTCAACAGTCTACCTGTTCCATTCATTGTTCGACTTGTCGAAAATTACAAATAATTTCCGATAAAGGATTGACCATTGGGGCTCATTGTTCACTTAAATTTGAAGACCAAAAAATTGGCGAATGGTACTGTTTGGATGCTTTGCGTACATGTTTCTTAGACTATATGGAAGCAATATATACAAAGATTTCAACCGTCTACGTGTTCCAATCATTGTTCTACTTGTCGAAATTTACACATAATTTCCTTTAAAGGATTAACAATGGGGCTCGTTGTTAACTTAAACTTGAAGAACAATAAATTGGCGAATTGTACTGTTTGGATGCTTTGCATATATGTTTCTTAGACTATATAGAAGCAATATATACAAATATTTCAACCGTCTACCTGTTCCATTCATTGTTCGACTTGTCGAAAATTACAAATAATTTCCGATAAAGGATTAACCATTGGGGCTCATTGTTCACTTAAACTTGAAGACCAAAAAATTGGCGAATGGTACTGTTTGGATGCTTTGCGTACATGTTTCTTAGACTATATGGAAGCAATATATACAAAGATTTCAACCGTCTACGTGTTCCAATCATTGTTCTACTTGTCGAAATTTACACATAATTTCCTTTAAAGGATTAACAATGGGGCTCGTTGTTCACTTAAACTTGAAGAACAAAAAATTGGCGAATTGTACTGTTTGGATGCTTTGCATAAATGTTTCATAGACTATATAGAAGCAATATATACAAATATTTCAACCGTCTACCTGTTCCATTCATTGTTCGACTTGTCGAAAATTACAAATAATTTCCGATAAAGGATTAACCATTGGGGCTCATTGTTCACTTAAACTTGAAGACCAAAAAATTGGCGAATGGTACTGTTTGGATGCTTTGCGTACATGTTTCATAGACTATATGGAAGCAATATATACAAATATTCCAACCGTCTACCTGCTCCATTCATTGTTCTACTTGTCGGAAATTACAAATAATTTCCGATAAAGGATTAACCATTGGGGCTCATTGTTCACTTAAACTTGAAGAACAAAAAATTGGCGAATGGTACTGTTTGGATGCTTTGCGTACATGTTTCTTAGACTATATGGAAGCAATATACACAAAGATTTCAACCGTCTACGTGTTCCAATCATTGTTCTACTTGTCGAAATTTACAAATAATTTCCTTTAAAGGATTAACAATGGGGCTCGTTGTTCACTTAAACTTGAAGAACAAAAAAGGGGCGAATGGTACCGTTTGGATGCTTTGCATATATGTTTCTTAGACTATATAGAAGCAATATATACATTGATTTCAACCGTCTACCTGTTCCATTCATTGTTCTACTTGTCGCAAGTTAGAAATAATTTCCGTTAAAGTATTAACAATGGGGCTCGTAGTTCACTTAAACTTGAAGAACAAATAATTGGCGAATTGTACTGTTTGGATGATTTGCAGATATGTTTCTTAGACTTTATAGAAGCAATATATACAAAGATTTCAGACCGTCTACCTGTTCCATTCATTGTTCTACTTGTCGAAAGTTACAAATAATTTCCGTTAAGGGATTAACAATGGGGATCGTAGTTTACTTAAACTTGAAGAACAAGAAATTGGCGAATTGTACTGTTTGGATTCTTTGCATATATGTTTCTTAGACTATATAGAAGCAATATATACAATGATTTCAACCGTCTACCTATTCCATTCATTGTTCTACTTGCCGACATTTACAAATAATTTCCTTTAAAGGATTAACAATGGGGCTCGTAGTTCACTTAAACTTGAAGAACAAAAAATTGGCGAATGGTACTATTTGGATGCTTTGAATATATGTTTCTTCTATTATATAGAAGCAATATATACAAATATTTCAACCGTCTACCTGTTCCATTCATTGTTCGACTTGTCGAAAATTACAAATAATTTCCGATAAAGGATTAACCATTGGGGCTCATTGTTCACTTAAACTTGAAGACCAAAAAATTGGCGAATGGTACTGTTTGGATGCTTTGCGTACATGTTTCTTAGACTATATGGAAGCAATATATACAATGATTTCAACCGTCTACCTATTCCATTCATTGTTCTACTTGCCGAAATTTACAAATAATTTCCTTTAAAGGATTAACAATGGGGCTCGTAGTTCAGTTAAACTTGAAGACCAAGAAATTGGCGAATTGTACTGTTTGGATGCTTTGCATATATGTTTCTTAGACTATATAGAAGCAATATATACAAAGATTTCAACCGTCTAAGTGTTCCATTCATTGTTCTACTTGTCGAAATTTACAAATAATTTCCGATAAATGATTAACAATGGGGATCGTAGTTCACTTGAACTTGAAGAACAAAAAATTGGCGAATGGTACTGTTTGGATGCTTTGCATATATGTTTCTTAGATTATACAGAAGCAATATATACAAAGATTTCAACCGTCTACCTGTTCCATTCATTGTTCTGCTTGTCGAAAATTACAAATAATTTCCGATAAAGGATTAACCATTGGGGCTCATTGTTCACTTACACTTGAAGAACAAAAAATTGGCGAATGGTACTGTTTGGATGCTTTGCGTACATGTTTCTTAGACTATTAGGAAGCAATATATACAAAGATTTCAAACGTCTACGTGTTCCAATCATTGTTCTACTTGTCGAAAGTTACAAATAATTTCCGATAAAGGTTTAAACATTGGGGCTCATTGTTCACTTAAACTTGAAGAACAAAAAATTGGTGAATTGTACTGTTTGGATGCTTTGCATATATGTTTCTTAGACTATATAGAAGCAATATATACAAAGATTTCAACCGTCTACCTGTTCCATTCATTGTTCTACTTGTCGAAAGTTAGAAATAATTTCCGATAACGGATTAACCATTGTGGCTCATTGGTCACTTAAACTTGAAGAACAAAAAATTGGCGAATTGTACTGTTTGGATGCTTTGCATATATGTTTCTTATACTATATAGAAGCAATATTTACAAAGATTTCAACCGTCTACCTGTTCCATTCATTGTTCTACTTGTCGAAATTTACAAATAATTTACTTTAAAGTAGTAACAATGGGGCTCGTAGTTCACTTAAACTTGAACAACAAAAAATTGGCGAATGGTACTGTTTGGATGCTTTGCATATATGTTTCTTAGACTATACAGAAGCAATATATAGAAAGATTTCAACCGCCTACCTGTTCTATTCATAGTTCTACTTGTAGAAAGTTACAAATAATTTCCGTTTCATGATTATCAATGGGGCTCGTTGTTCACTTAAACTTGAAGAACAATAAATTGGCGAATTGTACTGTTTGGATAATTTGCAGATATGTTTCTTAGACTATATAGAAGCAATATATACAATGATTTCAACCGTCTACCTGTTCCATTCATTGTTCTACTTGTCGAAAGTTACAAATAATTTCCGTTAAGGGATTAACAATGGGGATCGTAGTTCACTTAAACTTGAAGAACAAAAAATTGGCGAATGGTACTGTTTGGATGCTTTGCATATATGTTTCTTAGACTATATAGAAGCAATATATACATTGATTTCAACCGTCTACGTGTTCCAATCATTGTTCTACTTGTCGAAATTTACACATAATTTCCTTTAAAGGATTAACAATGGGGCTCGTTGTTAACTTAAACTTGAAGAACAATAAATTGGCGAATTGTACTGTTTGGATGCTTTGCATATATGTTTCTTAGACTATATAGAAGCAATATATACAAATATTTCAACCGTCTACCTGTTCCATTCATTGTTCGACTTGTCGAAAATTACAAATAATTTCCGATAAAGGATTAACCATTGGGGCTCATTGTTCACTTAAACTTGAAGACCAAAAAATTGGCGAATGGTACTGTTTGGATGCTTTGCGTACATGTTTCTTAGACTATATGGAAGCAATATATACAAAGATTTCAACCGTCTACGTGTTCCAATCATTGTTCTACTTGTCGAAATTTACACATAATTTCCTTTAAAGGATTAACAATGGGGCTCGTTGTTCACTTAAACTTGAAGAACAAAAAATTGGCGAATTGTACTGTTTGGATGCTTTGCATAAATGTTTCATAGACTATATAGAAGCAATATATACAAATATTTCAACCGTCTACCTGTTCCATTCATTGTTCGACTTGTCGAAAATTACAAATAATTTCCGATAAAGGATTAACCATTGGGGCTCATTGTTCACTTAAACTTGAAGACCAAAAAATTGGCGAATGGTACTGTTTGGATGCTTTGCGTACATGTTTCATAGACTATATGGAAGCAATATATACAAATATTCCAACCGTCTACCTGCTCCATTCATTGTTCTACTTGTCGGAAATTACAAATAATTTCCGATAAAGGATTAACCATTGGGGCTCATTGTTCACTTAAACTTGAAGAACAAAAAATTGGCGAATGGTACTGTTTGGATGCTTTGCGTACATGTTTCTTAGACTATATGGAAGCAATATACACAAAGATTTCAACCGTCTACGTGTTCCAATCATTGTTCTACTTGTCGAAATTTACAAATAATTTCCTTTAAAGGATTAACAATGGGGCTCGTTGTTCACTTAAACTTGAAGAACAAAAAAGGGGCGAATGGTACCGTTTGGATGCTTTGCATATATGTTTCTTAGACTATATAGAAGCAATATATACATTGATTTCAACCGTCTACCTGTTCCATTCATTGTTCTACTTGTCGCAAGTTAGAAATAATTTCCGTTAAAGTATTAACAATGGGGCTCGTAGTTCACTTAAACTTGAAGAACAAATAATTGGCGAATTGTACTGTTTGGATGATTTGCAGATATGTTTCTTAGA
The DNA here is from genome assembly GCA_963989415.1 of Cerceris ruficornis. NCBI lineage: Eukaryota > Metazoa > Arthropoda > Insecta > Hymenoptera > Crabronidae > Cerceris > Cerceris ruficornis. Next base: position 10,702 of record CAXDIW010000174.1, read on the forward strand.
CTTTATAGAAGCAATATATACAAAGATTTCAGACCGTCTACCTGTTCCATTCATTGTTCTACTTGTCGAAAGTTACAAATAATTTCCGTTAAGGGATTAACAATGGGGATCGTAGTTTACTTAAACTTGAAGAACATGAAATTGGCGAATTGTACTGTTTGGATTCTTTGCATATATGTTTCTTAGACTATATAGAAGCAATATATACAATGATTTCAACCGTCTACCTATTCCATTCATTGTTCTACTTGCCGACATTTACAAATAATTTCCTTTAAAGGATTAACAATGGGGCTCGTAGTTCACTTAAACTTGAAGAACAAAAAATTGGCGAATGGTACTATTTGGATGCTTTGAATATATGTTTCTTCTATTATATAGAAGCAATATATACAAATATTTCAACCGTCTACCTGTTCCATTCATTGTTCGACTTGTCGAAAATTACAAATAATTTCCGATAAAGGATTAACCATTGGGGCTCATTGTTCACTTAAACTTGAAGACCAAAAAATTGGCGAATGGTACTGTTTGGATGCTTTGCGTACATGTTTCTTAGACTATATGGAAGCAATATATACAATGATTTCAACCGTCTACCTATTCCATTCATTGTTCTACTTGCCGAAATTTACAAATAATTTCCTTTAAAGGATTAACAATGGGGCTCGTAGTTCAGTTAAACTTGAAGACCAAGAAATTGGCGAATTGTACTGTTTGGATGCTTTGCATATATGTTTCTTAGACTATATAGAAGCAATATATACAAAGATTTCAACCGTCTAAGTGTTCCATTCATTGTTCTACTTGTCGAAATTTACAAATAATTTCCGATAAATGATTAACAATGGGGATCGTAGTTCACTTGAACTTGAAGAACAAAAAATTGGCGAATGGTACTGTTTGGATGCTTTGCATATATGTTTCTTAGATTATACAGAAGCAATATATACAAAGATTTCAACCGTCTACCTGTTCCATTCATTGTTCTGCTTGTCGAAAATTACAAATAATTTCCGATAAAGGATTAACCATTGGGGCTCATTGTTCACTTACACTTGAAGAACAAAAAATTGGCGAATGGTACTGTTTGGATGCTTTGCGTACATGTTTCTTAGACTATTAGGAAGCAATATATACAAAGATTTCAAACGTCTACGTGTTCCAATCATTGTTCTACTTGTCGAAAGTTACAAATAATTTCCGATAAAGGTTTAAACATTGGGGCTCATTGTTCACTTAAACTTGAAGAACAAAAAATTGGTGAATTGTACTGTTTGGATGCTTTGCATATATGTTTCTTAGACTATATAGAAGCAATATATACAAAGATTTCAACCGTCTACCTGTTCCATTCATTGTTCTACTTGTCGAAAGTTAGAAATAATTTCCGATAACGGATTAACCATTGTGGCTCATTGGTCACTTAAACTTGAAGAACAAAAAATTGGCGAATTGTACTGTTTGGATGCTTTGCATATATGTTTCTTATACTATATAGAAGCAATATTTACAAAGATTTCAACCGTCTACCTGTTCCATTCATTGTTCTACTTGTCGAAATTTACAAATAATTTACTTTAAAGTAGTAACAATGGGGCTCGTAGTTCACTTAAACTTGAACAACAAAAAATTGGCGAATGGTACTGTTTGGATGCTTTGCATATATGTTTCTTAGACTATACAGAAGCAATATATAGAAAGATTTCAACCGCCTACCTGTTCTATTCATAGTTCTACTTGTAGAAAGTTACAAATAATTTCCGTTTCATGATTATCAATGGGGCTCGTTGTTCACTTAAACTTGAAGAACAATAAATTGGCGAATTGTACTGTTTGGATAATTTGCAGATATGTTTCTTAGACTATATAGAAGCAATATATACAATGATTTCAACCGTCTACCTGTTCCATTCATTGTTCTACTTGTCGAAAGTTACAAATAATTTCCGTTAAGGGATTAACAATGGGGATCGTAGTTCACTTAAACTTGAAGAACAAAAAATTGGCGAATGGTACTGTTTGGATGCTTTGCATATATGTTTCTTAGACTATATAGAAGCAATATATACATTGATTTCAACCGTCTACCTGTTCCATTCATTGTTCTACTTGTCGAAATTTACAAATAATTTCCTTTAAAGGAGTAACAATGGGGCTCGTAGTTCACTTAAACTTGAAGAACAAAAAATTGGCGAATGGTACTGTTTGGATGCTTTGCATATATGTTTCTTAGACTATATAGAAGCAATATATACAAAGATTTCAACCGTCTACCTGTTCCATTCATTGTTCTACTTGTCGAAAGTTACAAATAATTTCCGATAACGGATTAACCATTGGGGCTCATTGTTCACTTAAACTTGAAGAACAAAAAATTGGCGAATTGTACTGTTTGGATGCTTTGCATATATGTTTCTTAGACTATTTAGAAGCAATATATAGAAAGATTTCAACTGTCTACCAGTTCCATACATTGTTCTACTTGTCGAAAGTTACAAATAATTTCCGATAAAGGATTAACAATGGGGCTCATTGTTCACTTAAACTTGAAGAACAAAAAATTGGCGAATGGTACTGTTTGGATGCTTTGCGTACATGTTTCTTAGACTATATGGAAGCAATATATATAAAGATTTCAACCGTCTACGTGTTCCAATCATTGTTCTACTTGTAGAAAGTTACTATTAATTTCCGATAAACGATTATCAATGGGGCTCGTTGTTCACTTAAACTTGAAGAACAAAAAATTGGCGAATTGTACTGTTTGGATGCTTTGCATATATGTTTCTTAGACTATTTAGAAGCAATATATAGAAAGATTTCAACTGTCTACCAGTTCCATACATTGTTCTACTTGTCGAAAGTTACAAATAATTTCCGATAAAGGATTAACAATGGGGCTCATTGTTCACTTAAACTTGAAGAACAAAAAATTGGCGAATGGTACTGTTTGGATGCTTTGCGTACATGTTTCTTAGACTATATGGAAGCAATATATATAAAGATTTCAACCGTCTACGTGTTCCAATCATTGTTCTACTTGTAGAAAGTTACTATTAATTTCCGTTAAACGATTAACAATGGGGCTCGTAGTTCACTTAAACTTGAAGAACAAAAAATTGGCGAATTATACTGTTTGGATGCTTTGCATATATGTTTCGTAGACTATATAGAAGCAATATATACAATGATATCAACCGTCTACATGATCCATTCATTGTTCTACTTGTAGAAAGTTACAATTAATTTCCGTTAAAGGATTAACAATGGGGCTCATTGTTCACTTAAACTTGAAGAACAAAAAATTGGCGAATGGTACTGTTTGGATGATTTGCATATATGTTTCTTAGACTATACGGAAGCAATATATACAAATATTTCAACCGTCTACCTGTTCCATTCATTGTTCTACTTGTCGAAAGTTACAAATAATTTCCGATAAAGGATTAACCATTGGGGCTCATTGTTCGCTTAAACTTGAAGAACAAAAAATTGGAGAATTGTACTGTTTGGATTTTTTCCATATATGTTTCTTAGACTATATAGAAGCAATATATTCAAAGATTTCAACCGTCTACCTGTTCCATTCATTGTTCTACTTGTCGAAAGTTACAAATAATTTCCGATAAAGGATTAACAATGGGGCTCATTGTTCACTTAAACTTGAAGAAGAAAAAATTGGCGAATGGTACTGTTTGGATGCTTTGCATATATGTTTCTTAGACTATATGGAAGCAATATATAATAATATTTCAACCGTCTACGTGTTCCAATCATTGTTCTACTTGTCGAAAGTTACAAATAATTTCCGATAAAGGATTAACAATGGGGCTCATTGTTCACTTAAACTTGAAGAAGAAAAAATTGGCGAATGGTACTGTTTGGATGCTTTGCATATATGTTTCTTAGACTATATGGAAGCAATATATAATAATATTTCAACCGTCTACGTGTTCCAATCATTGTTCTACTTGTAGAAATTTAGAAATAAATTCCTTTAAAGGATTAACAATGGGGCCCGGAGTTCACTTAAACTTGAAGATGAAATAATTGGCGAATGGTACTGTTTGGATGATTTGCATATATGTTTCTTAGACTATACAGAAGCAATATACAGGGCGGGGCAATAACTATTAGCACCTCAGATATCTTCGAAACTATAAGTTTCACAGAAATATTTGCTGAAATAAAATTGCAGTGTACGAAGGGGCCCATTCGGTGGCGATAATAGTTTGTTTTCAGGTGGAGGTACTTCGGACATTTGAAGGTCACCTCCCTTTTTTTAAATATACCGGTATATTTTTGCTTCCGTATCATGATAGATGATATTAAAACGAGTTCAACGACCTATTATACAAGGTCATTCACGGTCATAGAAAGTAGAGAAAGGCGATAATACTTAGGTTTTGGTAGTAAATGAAACATACGTATTGTAAGCAGTAGAAGAAGGCGTAATACTTACCGTTTACTTCACTGAGACTAAACACTGTTTGAAGGACTCTTTAATGAGTTTGCAGGATGTGGCAGCGACGTACAACGAGCACGTCGCATCGAAAACGCGATAACGCGTCGCCACGTAACTTACATTTTCGACAAGAGGCGCTTGAGCTTGGCGACACGTCGGCCCGTCGCCGTTACGATGGGACCTTTGCAGCCCGACCGATCTCGGGAAAACAGCAAATGAAATCAGTTACGGCAATGACCTTGTGTAATAGGTCGTTGAACTCGTTTTAATATCCTCTATCATGATACGGAAGTAAAAATATACCGATCCATTTAAAAAAATGGAGGTGACCTTCAAATGTCCGAAGTACCTCCACCTGAAAAAAAACTATTATCGCCACTGGATGGGCCCCTTCGTACTCTGCAATTTTATTTCAGCAAATATTTCTGTGAAACTTGTAGTTTCGAAGATATCTGAGGTGCTAATAGTTATTGCCCCACCCTGTATAGTCTAAGAAACATATACGCAAAGCATCCAAACAGTACAATTCGCCAATTTTTTGTTCTTCAAGTTTCAGTGAACTGCGAGCCCCATTGTTAATACTTTAACGGAAATTATTTGTAACTTTCGACAAGTAGAACAATGAATGGACCTTTGATCTTTCTTTAACGTGCAGTACCAGCTATGAAGCACACCCACACGGTCCCCATGGGCGCGGGATTGAGATACGCCCAATCAACGCACATGTGCATTAACAAGCACATGCTACTAGTTACCTACTAGTGGAGGCGAGACCTTTCTAAATCTCTACTGGCTCTGCAGTGTCAGTGCCCGAGCTGAATTAGCGCAGCTCACCCGCCGAGGTAGCCACCTCTCCCCCTGCGATTTGGGGTTACTACATGCCCCCACGAGGCCAACCCTAATGACCAGGTCAGGGCGAAGAATCTGCCCTGGGGCTCAACCTGGTCCCCGTGGTACCAACTTTCCCCTTGGTGAGGGGGTAGTCTCGGACATCCGGCACTACTACCAATCAACCTTGGTGAGGTACACGGACTCGGGTAACCCCGGGTGTGTCAATACCCGTGCCTGCCTTCGCAACGCGATAGACAGGCCCCTGAGGGGGAACAATGAATGGAATAGGTAGACGGTTGAAATCTTTGTATATATTGCTTCTATATAGTCTAAGAAACATATATGCAAAGCATCCAAACAGTACAATTCGCCAATTTCTTGTTCTTCAAGTTTAAGTAAACTACGATCCCCATTGTTAATCTCTTAACGGAAATTATTTGTAACTTTCGACAAGTAGAACAATGAATGGAACAGGTAGACGGTTGAAATCTTTGTATATATTGCTTCTATATAGTCTAAGAAACATATATGCAAAGCATCCAAACAGTACAATTCGCCAATTTATTGTTCTTCAAGTTTAAGTGAACAACGAGCCCCATTGTTAATACTTTAAAGGAATTTATTTGTAAATTTCGACAAGTAGAACAATGATTGGAACACGTAGACGGTTGAAATCTTTGAATATATTGCTTCCATATAGTCTAAAAAACATATATCCAAAGCATCCAAACAGTACCATTCGCCAATTTATTGTTCTTCAAGTTTAAGTGAACTACGAGCCCCATTGTTAATCCTTTAAAGGAAATTATTTGTAAATTTCGACAAGTAGAACAATGAATGGAACAGGTAGACGGTTGAAATCATTGTATATATTGCTTCTATATAGTCTAAGAAACATATATGCAAAGCATCCAAACAGTACAATTCGCCAATTTTTTGTTCTTCAAGTTTAAGTGAACAATGAGCCCCAATGGTTAATCCTGTATCGGAAATTATTTGTAATTTTCGACGAGTAGAACAATGAATGGAACAGGTAGACGGTTGAAATCTTTGTATATATTGATTCTATATAGTCTAAGAAACATATATGCAAAGCATCCAAACAGTACAATTCGCCAATTTCTTGTTCTTCAAGTTTAAGTAAACTACGATCCCCATTGTTAATCCCTTAACGGAAATTATTTGTAACTTTCGACAAGTAGAACAATGAATGGAACAGGTAGACGGTTGAAATCATTGTATATATTGCTTCTATATAGTCTAAGAAACATATCTGCAAATCATCCAAACAGTACAATTCGCCAATTATTTGATTTTCAAGTTTAAGTGAACTACGAGCCCCATTGTCAATACTTTAACGGAAATTATTTGTAACTTGCGACAAGTAGAACAATGAATGGAACAGGTAGACGGTTGAAATCAATATATATATTGCTTCTATATAATCTAAGAAACATATATGCAAACCATCAAAATAGTACCATTCGCCAATTTTTTGTTCTTCAAGTTTAAGTGAACAACGAGCCCCATTGATAATCATGAAACGGAAATTAATTGTAACTTTCTACAAGTAGAACAATGAATAGAACAGGTAGACGGGTGAAATCTTTCTATATATTGCTTCTAAATAGACTAAGAAACATATATGCAAAGCATCCAAACAGAACAATTCGCCAATTGTTTGTTCTTCAAGTTTAAGTGAACTACGAGCCCCATTGTTAATCCTTTAAAGGATATTATTTGTAAGTTTCGACAAGTAGAACAATGAATGGATCAGGTAGACCGTTGAAATCATTGTATATATGGCTTCTATATAATCTACGAAACATATATGCAAAGCATCCAAACAGTACAATTCCCTAATTTTTTGTTATTCAAGTTTAAGTGAACTACGAGCCCCATTGTTAATCCTTTAACGGATATTAATTGTAACTTTCTACAACTAGAACAATGATTGGAACACGTAGACGGTTGAAATCTTTGTATATATTGCTTCCATATAGCCTAAGAAACATGTACGCAAAGCATCCAAACAGTACCGTTCGCCAATTTTTTGTTCTTCAAGTTTAAATGAACAATGAGCCCCAATGGTTAATCCTTTATCGGAGAGTACTTGTAACTTTCGACAAGTAGAACAATGAATGGAACAGGTAGACGGTTGAAATCTTTGTATATATTGCTTCTATATAATCTAAGAAACATAGATTCAAAGCATCCAAACAGTACCATTCGCCAATTTTTTGTTCTTCAAGTTTAAGTGAACTACGAGCCCCATTGTTAATACTTTAACGGAAATTATTTGTAACTTTCTACAAGTAGAACAATGAATAGAACAGGTAGACGGGTGAAATCTTTCTATATATTGATTCTATATAGTCTAACAAACATATATGCAAAGCATCCAAACAGTACCATTCGCCAATTTTTTGTTCTTCAAGTTTAAGTGAACTACGAGCCCCATTGTTAGTCCTTTAACGGAAATTGTTTGTAACTTTCGACAAGTAGAACAATGAATGGAACAGGTAGACGGTTGAAATCATTGTATATATTGCTTTAATATAGTCTAAGAAACATATATGCAAAGCATCCAAACAGTACAATTCGCCAATTTTTTGTTCTTCAAGTTTAAGTGAGCAATGAGCCCCAATGGTTAATCCTTTATCGGAAATTACTTGTAACTTTCGACAAGTAGCACAATGAATGGAACAGGTAGACGGTTGAAATCTTTGTATATATTGCTTTAATATAGTCTAAGAAATATATATGCAAAGCATCCAAACAGTACAATTCGCCAATTTTTTGTTCTTCAAGTTTAAGTGAACAATGAGCCCCAATGGTTAATTCTTTATCGGAAATTATTTGTAACTTTCGACAAGTAGCACAATGAATGGAACAGGTAGACGGTTGAAATCTTTGTATATATTGCTTTAATATAGTCTAAGAAACATATATGCAAAGCATCCAAACAGTACAATTCGCTAATTTTTTGTTCTTCAAGTTTAAGTGAACAATGAGCCCCAATTGTTAATCCTTTATCGGAAATTACTTGTAACTTTCGACAAGTAGCACAATGAATGGAACAGGTAGACGGTTGAAATCTTTGCATATATTGCTTCTATATATTCTAAGAAACATAGATTCAAAGCATCCAAACAGTACCATTCGCCAATTTTTTGTTCTTCAAGTTTAAGTGAACTACGAGCCCCATTGTTAATCCTTTAAAGGAAATTATTTGTAAATTTCGACTAGTAGAACAATGAATGGAACAGGTAGACTGTTGAATTCATTGTATATATTGCTGCTATATAGTCTAAGAAACATATATGCATAGCGTCCAAACAGTACAATTCGCCAATTTTTTGCTCTTCAAGTTTAAGTGAACTACGAGCCCCATTGTTAATCCTTTAAAGGAAATTATTTGTAAATTTCGGCAAGTAGAACAATGAATGGAATAGGTAGACGATTGAAATCATTGTATATATTGATTCTATATAGTCTAAGAAACATATATGCAAAGCATCCAAACAGTACAATTCGCCAATTTCTTGTTCTTCAAGTTTAAGTAAACTACGATCCCCATTGTTAATCCCTTAACGGAAATTATTTGTAACTTTCGACAAGTAGAACAATGAATGGAACAGGTAGACGGTTGAAATCATTGTATATATTGCTTCTATATAGTCTAAGAAACATATCTGCAAATCATCCAAACAGTACAATTCGCCAATTATTTGATTTTCAAGTTTAAGTGAACTACGAGCCCCATTGTCAATACTTTAACGGAAATTATTTGTAACTTGCGACAAGTAGAACAATGAATGGAACAGGTAGACCGTTGAAATCAATATATATATTGCTTCTATATAATCTAAGAAACATATATGCAAACCATCAAAACAGTACCATTCGCCAATTTTTTGTTCTTCAAGTTTAAGTGAACAACGAGCCCCATTGATAATCATGAAACGGAAATTAATTGTAACTTTCTACAAGTAGAACAATGAATAGAACAGGTAGACGGGTGAAATCTTTCTATATATTGCTTCTAAATAGACTAAGAAACATATATGCAAAGCATCCAAACAGAACAATTCGCCAATTGTTTGTTCTTCAAGTTTAAGTGAACTACGAGCCCCATTGTTAATCCTTTAAAGGATATTATTTGTAAGTTTCGACAAGTATAACAATGAATGGATCAGGTAGACGGTTGAAATCATTGTATATATGGCTTCTATATAATCTACGAAACTTATATGCAAAGCATCCAAACAGTACAATTCGCTAATTTTTTGTTCTTCAAGTTTAAGTGAACAACGAGCCCCATTGATAATCATGAAACGGAAATTATTTGTAACTTTCTACAAGTAGAACAATGAATAGAACAGGTAGACTGTTAAAATCTTTGTATATGATGCTTCTATATAGTCTAAGAAACCTATATGCAAAGCATCCAAACAGTACAATTCGCCAATTTTTTGTTCTTCAAGTTTAAGTGAACAACGAGCCCCATTGTTAATCCTTTAACGGAAATTAATTGTAACTTTCTACAAGTAGAACAATGAATGGAACAGGTAGACTGTTGAAATCATTGTATATATTGCTTCTATATAGTCTAAGAAACATATATGCATAGCGTCCAAACAGTACAATTCGCCAATTTTTTGCTCTTCAAGTTTAAGTGAACTACGAGCCCCATTGTTAATCTTTTAAAGGAAATTATTTGTAAATTTCGGCAAGTAGAACAATGAATGGAATAGGTAGACGGTTGAAATCATTGTATATATTGCTTCTATATAGTCTAAGAAACATATCTGCAAATCATCCAAACAGTACAATTCGCGAATTATTTGATCTTCAAGTTTAAGTGAACTACGAGCCCCATTGTTAATACTTTACCGGAAATTATTTGTAACTTGCGACAAGTAGAACAATGAATGGAACAGGTAGACGGTTGAAATCAATGTATATATTGCTTCTATATAATCTAAGAAACATATATGCAAACCATCAAAACAGTAAAATTCGCCAATTTTTTGTTCTTCAAGTTTAAGTGAACAACGAGCCCCATTGATAATCATGAAACGGAAATTATTTGTAACTTTCTACAAGTAGAACAATGAATAGAACAGGTAGACTGTTAAAATCTTTGTATATGATGCTTCTATATAGTCTAAGAAACCTATATGCAAAGCATCCAAACAGTACAATTCGCCAATTTTTTGTTCTTCAAGTTTAAGTGAACAACGAGCCCCATTGATAATCATGAAACGGAAATTAATTGTAACTTTCTACAAGTAGAACAATGATTGGAACACGTAGACGGTTGAAATCTTTGTATATATTGCTTCTATATAGTCTAAGAAATATATATGCAAAGCTTCCAAACAGTACAATTCGCCAATTTATTGTTCTTCAAGTTTAAGTGAACTACGAGCCCCATCGTTAATCCTTTAAAGGAAATTATTTGTAAATTTCGACAAGTACAACAATGAATGGAACAGGTAGATGGTTGAAATCATTGTATATGTTGCTTCTATATAGTCTAAGAAACATATATGCAAAGCATCCAAACAGTACCATTCGCGAATTTATTGTTCTTCATGTTTAAGTGAACAACGAGCCCCATTGATAATCATGAAATGGAAATTATTTGGAATTTTCTACAAGTAGAACAATGAATAGTACAGGTAGACGGGTGAAGTCTTTCTATATATTGCTTCTATATAGTCTAAGAAACATATATGCAAAGCATCCAAACAGTACAATTCGCCAATTTTTTGTTCTTCAAGTTTAAGTGAACTACGAGCCCCATTCTTAATCCTTTAAAGGAAATTATTTGTAAATTTCGACAAGTAGAACAATGAATGGAACAGGTAGACGGTTGAAATCATTGTATATATTGCTTCTATATAGTCTATGAAACATATATGCAAAGCATCCAAACAGTACCATTCGCCAATTTTTTGTTCTTCAAGTTTAAGTGAACTACGAGCCCCATTGTTAATCCTTTAAAGGAAATTATTTGTAAATTTCGACAAGTAGCACAATGAATGGAACAGGTAGACGGTTGAAATCTTTGTATATATTGCTTTTATATAGTCTAAGAAACATATATGCAAAGCATCCAAACAGTACAATTCGCCAATTATTTCATCTTCATGTTTAAGTGAACTACGAGCCCCATTGTTAATACTTTAACGGAAATTATTTGTAAATATCGGCAAGTAGAACAATGAATGGAACAGGTAGACGGTTGAAATCTTTGTATATATTGCTTCCATATAGTCTAAGAAACATGTACGCAAAGCATCCAAACAGTAAAATTCGCCAATTTTATGTTCTTCAAGTTTAAGTGAACAATGAGCCCCAATGGTTAATCCTTTATCGGAAATTATTTGTAATTTTCGACAAGTAGAACAATGAATGGAACAGGTAGACGGTTGAAATCTTTGTATATATTGCTTCTATATAATCTAAGAAACATATATGCAAAGTATCCAAACAGTACCATTCGCCAATTTTTTGTTCTTCAAGTTTAAGTGAACAATGAGCCCCATTCTAAATCCTTTAACGGAAATTATTTGTAACTTTCGACAAGTAGAACAATGAATGGAACAGGTAGACGGTTGAAATCTTTGTATATATTGCTTCTATATAGTCTAAGAAACATATATGCAAAGCATCCAAACAGTACCATTCGCCAATTTTTTGTTCTTCAAGTTTAAGTGAACAACGAGCCCCATTGTTAATCCTTTAAAGGAAATTATTTGTAAATTTCGACTAGTAGAACAATGAATGGAACAGGTAGACTGTTGAATTCATTGTATATATTGCTGCTATATAGTCTAAGAAACATATATGCATAGCGTCCAAACAGTACAATTCGCCAATTTTTTGCTCTTCAAGTTTAAGTGAACTACGAGCCCCATTGTTAATCCTTTAAAGGAAATTATTTGTAAATTTCGGCAAGTAGAACAATGAATGGAATAGGTAGACGATTGAAATCATTGTATATATTGATTCTATATAGTCTAAGAAACATATATGCAAAGCATCCAAACAGTACAATTCGCCAATTTCTTGTTCTTCAAGTTTAAGTAAACTACGATCCCCATTGTTAATCCCTTAACGGAAATTATTTGTAACTTTCGACAAGTAGAACAATGAATGGAACAGGTAGACGGTTGAAATCATTGTATATATTGCTTCTATATAGTCTAAGAAACATATCTGCAAATCATCCAAACAGTACAATTCGCCAATTATTTGATTTTCAAGTTTAAGTGAACTACGAGCCCCATTGTCAATACTTTAACGGAAATTATTTGTAACTTGCGACAAGTAGAACAATGAATGGAACAGGTAGACCGTTGAAATCAATATATATATTGCTTCTATATAATCTAAGAAACATATATGCAAACCATCAAAACAGTACCATTCGCCAATTTTTTGTTCTTCAAGTTTAAGTGAACAACGAGCCCCATTGATAATCATGAAACGGAAATTAATTGTAACTTTCTACAAGTAGAACAATGAATAGAACAGGTAGACGGGTGAAATCTTTCTATATATTGCTTCTAAATAGACTAAGAAACATATATGCAAAGCATCCAAACAGAACAATTCGCCAATTGTTTGTTCTTCAAGTTTAAGTGAACTACGAGCCCCATTGTTAATCCTTTAAAGGATATTATTTGTAAGTTTCGACAAGTATAACAATGAATGGATCAGGTAGACGGTTGAAATCATTGTATATATGGCTTCTATATAATCTACGAAACTTATATGCAAAGCATCCAAACAGTACAATTCGCTAATTTTTTGTTCTTCAAGTTTAAGTGAACAACGAGCCCCATTGATAATCATGAAACGGAAATTATTTGTAACTTTCTACAAGTAGAACAATGAATAGAACAGGTAGACTGTTAAAATCTTTGTATATGATGCTTCTATATAGTCTAAGAAACCTATATGCAAAGCATCCAAACAGTACAATTCGCCAATTTTTTGTTCTTCAAGTTTAAGTGAACAACGAGCCCCATTGTTAATCCTTTAACGGAAATTAATTGTAACTTTCTACAAGTAGAACAATGAATGGAACAGGTAGACTGTTGAAATCATTGTATATATTGCTTCTATATAGTCTAAGAAACATATATGCATAGCGTCCAAACAGTACAATTCGCCAATTTTTTGCTCTTCAAGTTTAAGTGAACTACGAGCCCCATTGTTAATCTTTTAAAGGAAATTATTTGTAAATTTCGGCAAGTAGAACAATGAATGGAATAGGTAGACGGTTGAAATCATTGTATATTTTGCTTCTATATAGTCTAAGAAACATATCTGCAAATCATCCAAACAGTACAATTCGCGAATTATTTGATCTTCAAGTTTAAGTGAACTACGAGCCCCATTGTTAATACTTTACCGGAAATTATTTGTAACTTGCGACAAGTAGAACAATGAATGGAACAGGTAGACGGTTGAAATCAATGTATATATTGCTTCTATATAATCTAAGAAACATATATGCAAACCATCAAAACAGTAAAATTCGCCAATTTTTTGTTCTTCAAGTTTAAGTGAACAACGAGCCCCATTGATAATCATGAAACGGAAATTATTTGTAACTTTCTACAAGTAGAACAATGAATAGAACAGGTAGACTGTTAAAATCTTTGTATATGATGCTTCTATATAGTCTAAGAAACCTATATGCAAAGCATCCAAACAGTACAATTCGCCAATTTTTTGTTCTTCAAGTTTAAGTGAACAACGAGCCCCATTGATAATCATGAAACGGAAATTAATTGTAACTTTCTACAAGTAGAACAATGATTGGAACACGTAGACGGTTGAAATCTTTGTATATATTGCTTCTATATAGTCTAAGAAATATATATGCAAAGCTTCCAAACAGTACAATTCGCCAATTTATTGTTCTTCAAGTTTAAGTGAACTACGAGCCCCATCGTTAATCCTTTAAAGGAAATTATTTGTAAATTTCGACAAGTACAACAATGAATGGAACAGGTAGATGGTTGAAATCATTGTATATGTTGCTTCTATATAGTCTAAGAAACATATATGCAAAGCATCCAAACAGTACCATTCGCGAATTTATTGTTCTTCATGTTTAAGTGAACAACGAGCCCCATTGATAATCATGAAATGGAAATTATTTGGAATTTTCTACAAGTAGAACAATGAATAGTACAGGTAGACGGGTGAAGTCTTTCTATATATTGCTTCTATATAGTCTAAGAAACATATATGCAAAGCATCCAAACAGTACAATTCGCCAATTTTTTGTTCTTCAAGTTTAAGTGAACTACGAGCCCCATTCTTAATCCTTTAAAGGAAATTATTTGTAAATTTCGACAAGTAGAACAATGAATGGAACAGGTAGACGGTTGAAATCATTGTATATATTGCTTCTATATAGTCTATGAAACATATATGCAAAGCATCCAAACAGTACCATTCGCCAATTTTTTGTTCTTCAAGTTTAAGTGAACTACGAGCCCCATTGTTAATCCTTTAAAGGAAATTATTTGTAAATTTCGACAAGTAGCACAATGAATGGAACAGGTAGACGGTTGAAATCTTTGTATATATTGCTTTTATATAGTCTAAGAAACATATATGCAAAGCATCCAAACAGTACAATTCGCCAATTATTTCATCTTCATGTTTAAGTGAACTACGAGCCCCATTGTTAATACTTTAACGGAAATTATTTGTAAATATCGGCAAGTAGAACAATGAATGGAACAGGTAGACGGTTGAAATCTTTGTATATATTGCTTCCATATAGTCTAAGAAACATGTACGCAAAGCATCCAAACAGTAAAATTCGCCAATTTTATGTTCTTAAAGTTTAAGTGAACAATGAGCCCCAATGGTTAATCCTTTATCGGAAATTATTTGTAATTTTCGACAAGTAGAACAATGAATGGAACAGGTAGACGGTTGAAATCTTTGTATATATTGCTTCTATATAATCTAAGAAACATATATGCAAAGTATCCAAACAGTACCATTCGCCAATTTTTTGTTCTTCAAGTTTAAGTGAACAATGAGCCCCATTCTAAATCCTTTAACGGAAATTATTTGTAACTTTCGACAAGTAGAACAATGAATGGAACAGGTAGACGGTTGAAATCTTTGTATATATTGCTTCTATATAGTCTAAGAAACATATATGCAAAGCATCCAAACAGTACCATTCGCCAATTTTTTGTTCTTCAAGTTTAAGTGAACAACGAGCCCCATTGTTAATCCTTCAACGGAAATTATTTGTAAATTTCGACAAGTAGAACAATGAATGGATCATGTAGACGGTTGAAATCATTGTATATATTGCTTCTATATAGTCCACGAAACATATGTGCAAAGCATCCAAACAGTACAATTCGCCAATTTTTTGTTCTTCAAGTTTAAGTGAACTACGAGCCCCATTGTTAATCCTTCAACGGAAATTATTTGTAACTTTCGACAAGTAGAACAATGAATGGAACAGGTAGACGGTTGAAATCATTGTATATATTGCTTCTATATAGTCTAAGAAACATATATGCACAGCATCCAAACAGTACAATTGGCCAATTTATTGTTCTTCAAGTTTAAGTGAACAACGAGCCCCATTGTTAATCCTTTATCGGAAATTATTTGTAAATTTCGACAAGTAGAACAATGAATGGAACAGGTAGACGGTTGAAATCTTTGTATATATTGCTTCTATATAGTCTAAGAAAGATATATGCAAAGTATCCAAACAGTACCATTCGCCAATTTTTTGTTCTTCAAGTTTAAGTGAACAATGAGCCCCATTCTAAATCCTTTAACGGAAATTATTTGTAACTTTCGACAAGTAGAACAATGAATGGAACAGGTAGACTGTTGAAATCATTGTATATATTGCTTCTATATAGTCAAAGAAACATATATGCAAAGCATCCAAACAGTACAATTTGCCAATTTTTTGTTCTTCAAGTTTAAGTGAACTACGAGCCCCATTGTTAATCCTTTAAAGGAAATTATTTGTAAATTTAGACAAGTAGAACAATGAATGGGACAGGTAGACTGTTGAAATCATTTTATATATTGCTTCTATATAGTCTAAGAAACATATATGCAAAGCATCCAAACAGTACAATTCGCCAATTTTTTGTTCTTCAAGTTTAAGTGAACTACGAGCCCCATTGTTAATCCTTTAAAGGAAATTATTTGTAAATTTAGACAAGTAGAACAATGAATGGGACAGGTAGACTGTTGAAATCATTTTATATATTGCTTCTATATAGTCTAAGAAACATATATGCAAAGCATCCAAACAGTACAATTCGCCAATTTTTTGTTCTTCAAGTTTAAGTGAACTACGAGCCCCATTGTTAATACTTTAACGGAAATTATTTGTTACTTTCGACAAGTAGAACAATGAATGGAACAGGTAGACGGTTGAAATCATTGTATATATTGCTTCTATATAGTCAAAGAAACATATATGCAAAGCATCCAAACAGTACAATTTGCCAATTTTTTGTTCTTCAAGTTTAAGTGAACTACGAGCCCCATTGTTAATCCTTTAAAGGAAATTATTTGTAAATTTAGACAAGTAGAACAATGAATGGGACAGGTAGACTGTTGAAATCATTTTATATATTGCTTCTATATAGTCTAAGAAACATATATGCAAAGCATCCAAACAGTACAATTCGCCAATTTAATGTTCTTCAAGTTTAAGTGAATAACGAGCCCCTTTGTTAATCCTTTAAAGGAATTTATTTGTAAATTTCGACAAGTAGAACAATGATTGGAACACGTAGACGGTTGAAATCTTTGAATATATTGCTTCCATATAGTCTAAAAAACATATATCCAAAGCATCCAAACAGTCCCATTCGCCAATTTTTTGTTCTTAAAGTTTAAGTGAACGATGAACCCCATTGTTAATCCTTTAAAGGAAATTATTTGTAAATTTCGACAAGTAGAACAATGAATGGAACAGGTAGACTGTTGAAATCATTGTATATATTGCTTCTATATAGTCAAAGAAACATATATGCAAAGCATCCAAACAGTACAATTTGCCAATTTTTTGTTCTTCAAGTTTAAGTGAACTACGAGCCCCATTGTTAATCCTTTAAAGGAAATTATTTGTAAATTTAGACAAGTAGAACAATGAATGGGACAGGTAAACTGTTGAAATCATTTTATATATTGCTTCTATATAGTCTAAGAAACATATATGCAAAGCATCCAAACAGTACAATTCGCCAATTTTTTGTTCTTCAAGTTTAAGTGAACTACGAGCCCCATTGTTAATACTTTAACGGAAATTATTTGTTACTTTCGACAAGTAGAACAATGAATGGAACAGGTAGACGGTTGAAATCATTGCATATATTGCTTCTATATAGTCTAAGAAACATGTACGCAAAGCATCCATACAGTACCATTCGCCAATTTTTTGTTCTTCAAGTTTAAGTGAACAATGAGCCCCAATGGTTAATCCTTTATCGGAAATTATTTGTAATTTTCGACAAGTAGAACAATGAATGGAACAGGTAGACGGTTGAAATCTTTGTATATATTGCTTCTATATAGTCTATGAAACATATATACAAAGCATCCAAACAGTACAATTCGCGAATTTTTTGTTCTTCATGTTTAAGTGAACAACTAGCCCCATTGTTAATCCTTTAAAGGAAATTATTTGTAATTTTCGACAAGTAGAACAATGATTGGAACACGTAGACGGTTGAAATCATTGTACATATTGCTTCTATATAGTCTAAGAAACATATATGCAAAGCATCCAAACAGTACAATTCGCCAATTTCTTGTTCTTCAAGTTTAGGTAAACTACGATCCCCATTGTCAATACTTTAACGGAAATTATTTGTAACTTGCGACAAGTAGAACAATGAATGGAACAGGTAGACGGTTGAAATCAATATATATATTGCTTCTATATAATCTAAGAAACATATATGCAAACCATCAAAATAGTACCATTCGCCAATTTTTTGTTCTTCAAGTTTAAGTGAACAACGAGCCCCATTGATAATCATGAAACGGAAATTAATTGTAACTTTCTACAAGTAGAACAATGAATAGAACAGGTAGACGGGTGAAATCTTTCAATATATTGCTTCTAAATAGACTAAGAAACATATATGCAAAGCATCCAAACAGAACAATTCGCCAATTGTTTGTTCTTCAAGTTTAAGTGAACTACGAGCCCCATTGTTAATCCTTTAAAGGATATTATTTGTAAGTTTCGACAAGTAGAACAATGAATGGATCAGGTAGACCGTTGAAATCATTGTATGTATGGCTTCTATATAATCTACGAAACATATATGCAAAGCATCCAAACAGTACAATTCCCTAATTTTTTGTTATTCAAGTTTAAGTGAACTACGAGCCCCATTGTTAATCCTTTAACGGATATTAATTGTAACTTTCTACAACTAGAACAATGATTGGAACACGTAGACGGTTGAAATCTTTGTATATATTGCTTCCATATAGCCTAAGAAACATGTACGCAAAGCATCCAAACAGTACCATTCGCCAATTTTTTGTTCTTCAAGTTTAAATGAACAATGAGCCCCAATGGTTAATCCTTTATCGGAGAGTACTTGTAACTTTCGACAAGTAGAACAATGAATGGAACAGGTAGACGGTTGAAATCTTTGTATATATTGCTTCTATATAATCTAAGAAACATAGATTCAAAGCATCCAAACAGTACCATTCGCCAATTTTTTGTTCTTCAAGTTTAAGTGAACTACGAGCCCCATTGTTAATACTTTAACGGAAATTATTTGTAACTTTCTACAAGTAGAACAATGAATAGAACAGGTAGACGGGTGAAATCTTTCTATATATTGATTCTATATAGTCTAACAAACATATATGCAAAGCATCCAAACAGTACCATTCGCCAATTTTTTGTTCTTCAAGTTTAAGTGAACTACGAGCCCCATTGTTAGTCCTTTAACGGAAATTGTTTGTAACTTTCGACAAGTAGAACAATGAATGGAACAGGTAGACGGTTGAAATCATTGTATATATTGCTTTAATATAGTCTAAGAAACATATATGCAAAGCATCCAAACAGTACAATTCGCCAATTTTTTGTTCTTCAAGTTTAAGTGAGCAATGAGCCCCAATGGTTAATCCTTTATCGGAAATTACTTGTAACTTTCGACAAGTAGCACAATGAATGGAACAGGTAGACGGTTGAAATCTTTGTATATATTGCTTTAATATAGTCTAAGAAATATATATGCAAAGCATCCAAACAGTACAATTCGCCAATTTTTTGTTCTTCAAGTTTAAGTGAACAATGAGCCCCAATGGTTAATTCTTTATCGGAAATTATTTGTAACTTTCGACAAGTAGCACAATGAATGGAACAGGTAGACGGTTGAAATCTTTGTATATATTGCTTTAATATAGTCTAAGAAACATATATGCAAAGCATCCAAACAGTACAATTCGCTAATTTTTTGTTCTTCAAGTTTAAGTGAACAATGAGCCCCAATTGTTAATCCTTTATCGGAAATTACTTGTTACTTTCGACAAGTAGCACAATGAATGGAACAGGTAGACGGTTGAAATCTTTGCATATATTGCTTCTATATATTCTAAGAAACATAGATTCAAAGCATCCAAACAGTACCATTCGCCAATTTTTTGTTCTTCAAGTTTAAGTGAACAATGAGCCCCAATGGTTAATCCTTTATCGGAAATTATTTGTAATTTTCGACAAGTAGAACAATGAATGGAACAGGTAGACGGTTGAAATCTTTGTATATATTGCTTCTATATAGTCTATGAAACATATATGCAAAGCATCCAAACAGTACAATTCGCCAATTTTTTGTTCTTCAAGTTTAAGTGAACAACGAGCCCCATTGATAATCATGAAACGGAAATTAATTGTAACTTTCTACAAGTAGAACAATGAATAGAACAGGTAGACGGGTGAAATCTTTCAATATATTGCTTCTAAATAGACTAAGAAACATATATGCAAAGCATCCAAACAGAACAATTCGCCAATTGTTTGTTCTTCAAGTTTAAGTGAACTACGAGCCCCATTGTTAATCCTTTAAAGGATATTATTTGTAAGTTTCGACAAGTAGAACAATGAATGGATCAGGTAGACCGTTGAAATCATTGTATATATGGCTTCTATATAATCTACGAAACATATATGCAAAGCATCCAAACAGTACAATTCCCTAATTTTTTGTTATTCAAGTTTAAGTGAACTACGAGCCCCATTGTTAATCCTTTAACGGATATTAATTGTAACTTTCTACAACTAGAACAATGATTGGAACACGTAGACGGTTGAAATCTTTGTATATATTGCTTCCATATAGCCTAAGAAACATGTACGCAAAGCATCCAAACAGTACCATTCGCCAATTTTTTGTTCTTCAAGTTTAAATGAACAATGAGCCCCAATGGTTAATCCTTTATCGGAGAGTACTTGTAACTTTCGACAAGTAGAACAATGAATGGAACAGGTAGACGGTTGAAATCTTTGTATATATTGCTTCTATATAATCTAAGAAACATAGATTCAAAGCATCCAAACAGTACCATTCGCCAATTTTTTGTTCTTCAAGTTTAAGTGAACTACGAGCCCCATTGTTAATACTTTAACGGAAATTATTTGTAACTTTCTACAAGTAGAACAATGAATAGAACAGGTAGACGGGTGAAATCTTTCTATATATTGATTCTATATAGTCTAACAAACATATATGCAAAGCATCCAAACAGTACCATTCGCCAATTTTTTGTTCTTCAAGTTTAAGTGAACTACGAGCCCCATTGTTAGTCCTTTAACGGAAATTGTTTGTAACTTTCGACAAGTAGAACAATGAATGGAACAGGTAGACGGTTGAAATCATTGTATATATTGCTTTAATATAGTCTAAGAAACATATATGCAAAGCATCCAAACAGTACAATTCGCCAATTTTTTGTTCTTCAAGTTTAAGTGAGCAATGAGCCCCAATGGTTAATCCTTTATCGGAAATTACTTGTAACTTTCGACAAGTAGCACAATGAATGGAACAGGTAGACGGTTGAAATCTTTGTATATATTGCTTTAATATAGTCTAAGAAATATATATGCAAAGCATCCAAACAGTACAATTCGCCAATTTTTTGTTCTTCAAGTTTAAGTGAACAATAAGCCCCAATGGTTAATCCTTTATCGGAGAGTACTTGTAACTTTCGACAAGTAGAACAATGAATGGAACAGGTAGACGGTTGAAATCTTTGTATATATTGCTTCTATATAATCTAAGAAACATAGATTCAAAGCATCCAAACAGTACCATTCGCCAATTTTTTGTTCTTCAAGTTTAAGTGAACTACGAGCCCCATTGTTAATACTTTAACGGAAATTATTTGTAACTTTCTACAAGTAGAACAATGAATAGAACAGGTAGACGGGTGAAATCTTTCTATATATTGATTCTATATAGTCTAACAAACATATATGCAAAGCATCCAAACAGTACCATTCGCCAATTTTTTGTTCTTCAAGTTTAAGTGAACTACGAGCCCCATTGTTAGTCCTTTAACGGAAATTGTTTGTAACTTTCGACAAGTAGAACAATGAATGGAACAGGTAGACGGTTGAAATCATTGTATATATTGCTTTAATATAGTCTAAGAAACATATATGCAAAGCATCCAAACAGTACAATTCGCCAATTTTTTGTTCTTCAAGTTTAAGTGAGCAATGAGCCCCAATGGTTAATCCTTTATCGGAAATTACTTGTAACTTTCGACAAGTAGCACAATGAATGGAACAGGTAGACGCTTGAAATCTTTGTATATATTGCTTTAATATAGTCTAAGAAATATATATGCAAAGCATCCAAACAGTACAATTCGCCAATTTTTTGTTCTTCAAGTTTAAGTGAACAATGAGCCCCAATGGTTAATTCTTTATCGGAAATTATTTGTAACTTTCGACAAGTAGCACAATGAATGGAACAGGTAGACGGTTGAAATCTTTGTATATATTGCTTTAATATAGTCTAAGAAACATATATGCAAAGCATCCAAACAGTACAATACGCTAATTTTTTGTTCTTCAAGTTTAAGTGAACAATGAGCCCCAATTGTTAATCCTTTATCGGAAATTACTTGTAACTTTCGACAAGTAGCACAATGAATGGAACAGGTAGACGGTTGAAATCTTTGCATATATTGCTTCTATATATTCTAAGAAACATAGATTCAAAGCATCCAAACAGTACCATTCGCCAATTTTTTGTTCTTCAAGTTTAAGTGAACAATGAGCCCCAATGGTTAATCCTTTATCGGAAATTATTTGTAATTTTCGACAAGTAGAACAATGAATGGAACAGGTAGACGGTTGAAATCTTTGTATATATTGCTTCTATATAGTCTATGAAACATATATGCAAAGCATCCAAACAGTACAATTCGCCAATTTTTTGTTCTTCAAGTTTAAGTGAACAACGAGCCCCATTGATAATCATGAATCGGAAATTAATTGTAACTTTCTACAAGTAGAACAATGAATAGAACAGGTAGACGGGTGAAATCTTTCAATATATTGCTTCTAAATAGACTAAGAAACATATATGCAAAGCATCCAAACAGAACAATTCGCCAATTGTTTGTTCTTCAAGTTTAAGTGAACTACGAGCCCCATTGTTAATCCTTTAAAGGATATTATTTGTAAGTTTCGACAAGTAGAACAATGAATGGATCAGGTAGACCGTTGAAATCATTGTATATATGGCTTCTATATAATCTACGAAACATATATGCAAAGCATCCAAACAGTACAATTCCCTAATTTTTTGTTATTCAAGTTTAAGTGAACTACGAGCCCCATTGTTAATCCTTTAACGGATATTAATTGTAACTTTCTACAACTAGAACAATGATTGGAACACGTAGACGGTTGAAATCTTTGTATATATTGCTTCCATATAGCCTAAGAAACATGTACGCAAAGCATCCAAACAGTACCATTCGCCAATTTTTTGTTCTTCAAGTTTAAATGAACAATGAGCCCCAATGGTTAATCCTTTATCGGAGAGTACTTGTAACTTTCGACAAGTAGAACAATGAATGGAACAGGTAGACGGTTGAAATCTTTGTATATATTGCTTCTATATAATCTAAGAAACATAGATTCAAAGCATCCAAACAGTACCATTCGCCAATTTTTTGTTCTTCAAGTTTAAGTGAACTACGAGCCCCATTGTTAATACTTTAACGGAAATTATTTGTAACTTTCTACAAGTAGAACAATGAATAGAACAGGTAGACGGGTGAAATCTTTCTATATATTGATTCTATATAGTCTAACAAACATATATGCAAAGCATCCAAACAGTACCATTCGCCAATTTTTTGTTCTTCAAGTTTAAGTGAACTACGAGCCCCATTGTTAGTCCTTTAACGGAAATTGTTTGTAACTTTCGACAAGTAGAACAATGAATGGAACAGGTAGACGGTTGAAATCATTGTATATATTGCTTTAATATAGTCTAAGAAACATATATGCAAAGCATCCAAACAGTACAATTCGCCAATTTTTTGTTCTTCAAGTTTAAGTGAGCAATGAGCCCCAATGGTTAATCCTTTATCGGAAATTACTTGTAACTTTCGACAAGTAGCACAATGAATGGAACAGGTAGACGGTTGAAATCTTTGTATATATTGCTTTAATATAGTCTAAGAAATATATATGCAAAGCATCCAAACAGTACAATTCGCCAATTTTTTGTTCTTCAAGTTTAAGTGAACAATGAGCCCCAATGGTTAATTCTTTATCGGAAATTATTTGTAACTTTCGACAAGTAGCACAATGAATGGAACAGGTAGACGGTTGAAATCTTTGTATATATTGCTTTAATATAGTCTAAGAAACATATATGCAAAGCATCCAAACAGTACAATTCGCTAATTTTTTGTTCTTCAAGTTTAAGTGAACAATGAGCCCCAATTGTTAATCCTTTATCGGAAATTACTTGTAACTTTCGACAAGTAGCACAATGAATGGAACAGGTAGACGGTTGAAATCTTTGCATATATTGCTTCTATATATTCTAAGAAACATAGATTCAAAGCATCCAAACAGTACCATTCGCCAATTTTTTGTTCTTCAAGTTTAAGTGAACAATGAGCCCCAATGGTTAATCCTTTATCGGAAATTATTTGTAATTTTCGACAAGTAGAACAATGAATGGAACAGGTAGACGGTTGAAATCTTTGTATATATTGCTTCTATATAGTCTATGAAACATATATGCAAAGCATCCAAACAGTACAATTCGCCAATTTATTGTTCTTCAAGTTTAAGTGAACTACGAGCCCCATTGTTAATACTGTAACGGATATTATTTGTTACTTTCGACAAGTAGAACAATGAATGGAACAGGTAGACGGTTGAAATCATTGTATATATTGCTTCTATATAGTCTAAGAAACATGTACGCAAAGCATCCAAACAGTACCATTCGCCAATTTTTTGTTCTTCAAGTTTAAGTGAACTACGAGCCCCATTGTTAATCCTTTAAAGGAAATTATTTGTAAATTTCGACTAGTAGAACAATGAATGGAACAGGTAGACTGTTGAATTCATTGTATATATTGCTGCTATATAGTCTAAGAAACATATATGCATAGCGTCCAAACAGTACAATTCGCCAATTTTTTGCTCTTCAAGTTTAAGTGAACTACGAGCCCCATTGTTAATCCTTTAAAGGAAATTATTTGTAAATTTCGGCAAGTAGAACAATGAATGGAATAGGTAGACGATTGAAATCATTGTATATATTGATTCTATATAGTCTAAGAAACATATATGCAAAGCATCCAAACAGTACAATTCGCCAATTTCTTGTTCTTCAAGTTTAGGTAAACTACGATCCCCATTGTTAATCCCTTAACGGAAATTATTTGTAACTTTCGACAAGTAGAACAATGAATGGAACAGGTAGACGGTTGAAATCATTGTATATATTGCTTCTATATAGTCTAAGAAACATATCTGCAAATCATCCAAACAGTACAATTCGCCAATTATTTGATTTTCAAGTTTAAGTGAACTACGAGCCCCATTGTCAATACTTTAACGGAAATTATTTGTAACTTGCGACAAGTAGAACAATGAATGGAACAGGTAGACGGTTGAAATCAATATATATATTGCTTCTATATAATCTAAGAAACATATATGCAAACCATCAAAATAGTACCATTCGCCAATTTTTTGTTCTTCAAGTTTAAGTGAACTACGAGCCCCATTGATAATCATGAAACGGAAATTAATTGTAACTTTCTACAAGTAGAACAATGAATAGAACAGGTAGACGGGTGAAATCTTTCAATATATTGCTTCTAAATAGACTAAGAAACATATATGCAAAGCATCCAAACAGAACAATTCGCCAATTGTTTGTTCTTCAAGTTTAAGTGAACTACGAGCCCCATTGTTAATCCTTTAAAGGATATTATTTGTAAGTTTCGACAAGTAGAACAATGAATGGATCAGGTAGACCGTTGAAATCATTGTATATATGGCTTCTATATAATCTACGAAACATATATGCAAAGCATCCAAACAGTACAATTCCCTAATTTTTTGTTATTCAAGTTTAAGTGAACTACGAGCCCCATTGTTAATCCTTTAACGGATATTAATTGTAACTTTCTACAACTAGAACAATGATTGGAACACGTAGACGGTTGAAATCTTTGTATATATTGCTTCCATATAGCCTAAGAAACATGTACGCAAAGCATCCAAACAGTACCATTCGCCAATTTTTTGTTCTTCAAGTTTAAATGAACAATGAGCCCCAATGGTTAATCCTTTATCGGAGAGTACTTGTAACTTTCGACAAGTAGAACAATGAATGGAACAGGTAGACGGTTGAAATCTTTGTATATATTGCTTCTATATAATCTAAGAAACATAGATTCAAAGCATCCAAACAGTACCATTCGCCAATTTTTTGTTCTTCAAGTTTAAGTGAACTACGAGCCCCATTGTTAATACTTTAACGGAAATTATTTGTAACTTTCTACAAGTAGAACAATGAATAGAACAGGTAGACGGGTGAAATCTTTCTATATATTGATTCTATATAGTCTAACAAACATATATGCAAAGCATCCAAACAGTACCATTCGCCAATTTTATGTTCTTCAAGTTTAAGTGAACTACGAGCCCCATTGTTAGTCCTTTAACGGAAATTGTTTGTAACTTTCGACAAGTAGAACAATGAATGGAACAGGTAGACGGTTGAAATCATTGTATATATTGCTTTAATATAGTCTAAGAAACATATATGCAAAGCATCCAAACAGTACAATTCGCCAATTTTTTGTTCTTCAAGTTTAAGTGAGCAATGAGCCCCAATGGTTAATCCTTTATCGGAAATTACTTGTAACTTTCGACAAGTAGCACAATGAATGGAACAGGTAGACGGTTGAAATCTTTGTATATATTGCTTTAATATTGTCTAAGAAATATATATGCAAAGCATCCAAACAGTACAATTCGCCAATTTTTTGTTCTTCAAGTTTAAGTGAACAATGAGCCCCAATGGTTAATTCTTTATCGGAAATTATTTGTAACTTTCGACAAGTAGCACAATGAATGGAACAGGTAGACGGTTGAAATCTTTGTATATATTGCTTTAATATAGTCTAAGAAACATATATGCAAAGCATCCAAACAGTACAATTCGCTAATTTTTTGTTCTTCAAGTTTAAGTGAACAATGAGCCCCAATTGTTAATCCTTTATCGGAAATTACTTGTAACTTTCGACAAGTAGCACAATGAATGGAACAGGTAGACGGTTGAAATCTTTGCATATATTGCTTCTATATATTCTAAGAAACATAGATTCAAAGCATCCAAACAGTACCATTCGCCAATTTTTTGTTCTTCAAGTTTAAGTGAACTACGAGCCCCATTGTTAATCCTTTAAAGGAAATTATTTGTAAATTTCGACTAGTAGAACAATGAATGGAACAGGTAGACTGTTGAATTCATTGTATATATTGCTGCTATATAGTCTAAGAAACATATATGCATAGCGTCCAAACAGTACAATTCGCCAATTTTTTGCTCTTCAAGTTTAAGTGAACTACGAGCCCCATTGTTAATCCTTTAAAGGAAATTATTTGTAAATTTCGGCAAGTAGAACAATGAATGGAATAGGTAGACGATTGAAATCATTGTATATATTGATTCTATATAGTCTAAGAAACATATATGCAAAGCATCCAAACAGTACAATTCGCCAATTTCTTGTTCTTCAAGTTTAAGTAAACTACGATCCCCATTGTTAATCCCTTAACGGAAATTATTTGTAACTTTCGACAAGTAGAACAATGAATGGAACAGGTAGACGGTTGAAATCATTGTATATATTGCTTCTATATAGTCTAAGAAACATATCTGCAAATCATCCAAACAGTACAATTCGCCAATTATTTGATTTTCAAGTTTAAGTGAACTACGAGCCCCATTGTCAATACTTTAACGGAAATTATTTGTAACTTGCGACAAGTAGAACAATGAATGGAACAGGTAGACGGTTGAAATCAATATATATATTGCTTCTATATAATCTAAGAAACATATATGCAAACCATCAAAACAGTACCATTCGCCAATTTTTTGTTCTTCAAGTTTAAGTGAACAACGAGCCCCATTGATAATCATGAAACGGAAATTAATTGTAACTTTCTACAAGTAGAACAATGAATAGAACAGGTAGACGGGTGAAATCTTTCTATATATTGCTTCTAAATAGACTAAGAAACATATATGCAAAGCATCCAAACAGAACAATTCTCCAATTGTTTGTTCTTCAAGTTTAAGTGAACTACGAGCCCCATTGTTAATCCTTTAAAGGATATTATTTGTAAGTTTCGACAAGTATAACAATGAATGGATCAGGTAGACGGTTGAAATCATTGTATATATGGCTTCTATATAATCTACGAAACTTATATGCAAAGCATCCAAACAGTACAATTCGCTAATTTTTTGTTCTTCAAGTTTAAGTGAACAACGAGCCCCATTGATAATCATGAAACGGAAATTATTTGTAACTTTCTACAAGTAGAACAATGAATAGAACAGGTAGACTGTTAAAATCTTTGTATATGATGCTTCTATATAGTCTAAGAAACATATATGCATAGCGTCCAAACAGTACAATTCGCCAATTTTTTGCTCTTCAAGTTTAAGTGAACTACGAGCCCCATTGTTAATCTTTTAAAGGAAATTATTTGTAAATTTCGGCAAGTAGAACAATGAATGGAATAGGTAGACGGTTGAAATCATTGTATATATTGCTTCTATATAGTCTAAGAAACATATCTGCAAATCATCCAAACAGTACAATTCGCCAATTATTTGATCTTCAAGTTTAAGTGAACTACGAGCCCCATTGTTAATACTTTACCGGAAATTATTTGTAACTTGCGACAAGTAGAACAATGAATGGAACAGGTAGACGGTTGAAATCAATGTATATATTGCTTCTATATAATCTAAGAAACATATATGCAAACCATCAAAACAGTAAAATTCGCCAATTTTTTGTTCTTCAAGTTTAAGTGAACAACGAGCCCCATTGATAATCATGAAACGGAAATTATTTGTAACTTTCTACAAGTAGAACAATGAATAGAACAGGTAGACTGTTAAAATCTTTGTATATGATGCTTCTATATAGTCTAAGAAACCTATATGCAAAGCATCCAAACAGTACAATTCGCCAATTTTTTGTTCTTCAAGTTTAAGTGAACAACGAGCCCCATTGATAATCATGAAACGGAAATTAATTGTAACTTTCTACAAGTAGAACAATGATTGGAACACGTAGACGGTTGAAATCTTTGTATATATTGCTTCTATATAGTCTAAGAAATATATATGCAAAGCATCCAAACAGTACCATTCGCCAATTTTTTGTTCTTCAAGTTTAAGTGAACAATGAGCCCCATTGTTAATCCTTTAACGGAAATTAATTGTAACTTTCTACAAGTAGAACAATGATTGGAACAAGTAGACGGTTGAAATCATTGTATATATTGCTTCTATATAGTCTGAGAAACACATATGCAAAGCATCCAAGCAGTACAATTCGCCAATTTAATGTTCTTCAAGTTTAAGTGAACAACGAGCCCCATTGTTAATGCTTTAAAGGAAATTATTTGTAAACTTCGACAAGTAGAACATTGATTGGAACACGTAGACGGTTGAAATCTTTGTATATATTCCTTCTATATAGTCTGAGAAACACATATGCAAAGCATCCAAACAGTACAATTCGCCAATTTTTTGTTCTTCAAGTTTAAGTGAACAACGAGCCCCATTGATAATCCTTTAACGGAAATTATTTGTAACTTTCGACAAGAAGAACAATGAATGGAACAGGTAGACGGTTAAAATCTTTGTATATATTGCTTCTATATAGTCTAAGAAACATATATGCAAAGCATCTAAACAGTGACACTCGCCAATTTATTGTTCTTCAAGTTTAAGTGAACAACGAGCCCCATTGATAATCCTTTAACGGAAATTATTTGTAACTTTCGACAAGAAGAACAATGAATGGAACAGGTAGACGGATAAAATCTTTGTATATATTGCTTCTATATAGTCTAAGAAACATTTATGCAAAACATCGTAACAGTACCAATCGCCAATTTTTTGTTCTTCAAGTTTAAGTGAACAACGAGCCCCATTGATAATCATGAAACGGAAATTATTTGTAACTTTCTACAAGTAGAACAATGAATGGAACAGGTAGACTTTTGAAATCTTTGTATATATTGCTTCTATATAGTCTAAGAAACATATATGCAAAGCTTCCAAACAGTACAATTCGCCAATTTATTGTTCTTCAAGTTTAAGTGAACTACGAGCCCCATCGTTAATCCTTTAAAGGAAATTATTTGTAAATTTCGACAAGTACAACAATGAATGGAACAGGTAGATGGTTGAAATCATTGTATATGTTGCTTCTATATAGTCTAAGAAACATATATGCAAAGCATCCAAACAGTACCAATCGCGAATTTATTGTTCTTCATGTTTAAGTGAACAACGAGCCCCATTGATAATCATGAAATGGAAATTATTTGGAATTTTCTACAAGTAGAACAATGAATAGTACAGGTAGACGGGTGAAGTCTTTCTATATATTGCTTCTATATAGTCTAAGAAACATATATGCAAAGCATCCAAACAGTACAATTCGCCAATTTTTTGTTCTTCAAGTTTAAGTGAACTACGAGCCCCATTCTTAATCCTTTAAAGGAAATTATTTGTAAATTTCGACAAGTAGAACAATGAATGGAACAGGTAGACGGTTGAAATCATTGTATATATTGCTTCTATATAGTCTATGAAACATATATGCAAAGCATCCAAACAGTACAGTTCGCCAATTTTTTGTTCTTCAAGTTTAAGTGAACTACGAACCCCAATGGTTAATCCTTTATCGGAAATTATTTGTATCTTTCGACAAGTAGAACAATGAATGGAACACGTAGACGGTTGAAATCTTTGTATATATTGCTTCTATATAGTCTAAGAAACCTATATGCAAAGCATCTAAACAGTGACATTCGCGAATTTATTGTTCTTCAAGTTTAAGTGAACAACGAGCCCCATTGATAATCCTTTAACGGAAATTATTTGTAACTTTCGACAAGAAGAACAATGAATGGAACAGGTAGACGGATAAAATCTTTGTATATATTTCTTCTATATAGGCTAAGAAATATATATGCAAAGCATCGAAACAGTACAGTTCGCCAATTTTTTGTTCTTCAAGTTTAAGTGAACTACGAGACCCATTGTTAATCCTTTAAAGGAAATTATTTGTAAATTTCGACAAGAAGAACAATGAATGGAACAGGTAGACGGTTGAAATCTTTGTATATGTTGCTTCTATATAGTGTAAGAAACCTATACGCATAGCATCCAAACAGTACAATTCGCCAATTTTTTGTTCTTCAAGTTTAAGTGAACAACGAGCCCCATTGATAATCATGAAACGGAAATTATTTGTAACTTTCTACAAGTAGAACAATGAATGGAACAGGTAGACGGTTGAATTCTTTGTATATATTGCTTCTATATAGTCTATGAAACATATATGCAAAGCACCCAAACAGTACAGTTCGCCAATTTTTTGTTCTTCAAGTTTAAGTGAACTACGAGACCCATTGTTAATCCTTTAAAGGAAATTATTTGTAAATTTCGACAAGTAGAACAATGAATGGAACAGGTAGACGGTTGAAAAC
This sequence comes from Cerceris ruficornis, assembly GCA_963989415.1. Lineage (NCBI taxonomy): Eukaryota > Metazoa > Arthropoda > Insecta > Hymenoptera > Crabronidae > Cerceris > Cerceris ruficornis. The sequence continues at coordinate 42,375 of CAXDIW010000174.1, forward strand.
TTTGTATATGTTGCTTCTATATAGTCTAAGAAACCTATATGCAAAGCATCTAAACAGTGACATTCGCCAATTTATTGTTCTTCAAGTTTAAGTGAACAACGAGCCCCATTGATAATCCTTTAACGGAAATTATTTGTAACTTTCGACAAGAAGAACAATGAATGGAACAGGTAGACGGATAAAATCTTTGTATATATTGCTTCTATATAATCTAAGAAACATATATGCAAAGCATCCAAACAGTACCATTCGCCAATTTTTTGTTCTTCAAGTTTAAGTGAACTACGAGCCCCATTGTTAATCCTTTAAAGGAAATTATTTGTAAATTTCGACAAGTAGCACAATGAATGGAACAGGTAGACGGTTGAAATCTTTGTATATATTGCTTTTATATAGTCTAAGAAACATATATGCAAAGCATCCAAACAGTACAATTCGCCAATTATTTCATCTTCATGTTTAAGTGAACTACGAGCCCCATTGTTAATACTTTAACGGAAATTATTTGTAAATATCGGCAAGTAGAACAATGAATGGAACAGGTAGACGGTTGAAATCTTTGTATATATTGCTTCCATATAGTCTAAGAAACATGTACGCAAAGCATCCAAACAGTAAAATTCGCCAATTTTATGTTCTTCAAGTTTAAGTGAACAATGAGCCCCAATGGTTAATCCTTCAACGGAAATTATTTGTAAATTTCGACAAGTAGAACAATGAATGGATCATGTAGACGGTTGAAATCATTGTATATATTGCTTCTATATAGTCCACGAAACATATATGCAAAGCATCCAAACAGTACAATTCGCCAATTTTTTGTTCTTCAAGTTTAAGTGAACAATGAGCCCCAATGGTTAATCCTTTATCGGAAATTATTTGTAATTTTCGACAAGTAGAACAATGAATGGAACAGGTAGACGGTTGAAATCTTTGTATATATTGCTTCTATATAATCTAAGAAACATATATGCAAAGCATCCAAACAGTACCATTCGCCAATTTTTTGTACTCCAACTTTAAGTGAACAACAAGCCCCATTGATAATCATGAAACGGAAATTATTTGTAACTTTCTACAAGTAGAACAATGAATAGTACAGGTAGACGGGTGAAATCTTTCTATATATTGCTTCTAAATAGTCTACGAAACATATATGCAAAGCATCCAAACAGTACAATTCGCCAATTTTTTGTTCTTCAAGTTTAAGTGAACTACGAGCCCCATTGTTAATCCTTCATCGGAAATTATTTCTAACTTTCGACAAGTAGAACAATGAATGGAACAGGTAGACGGTTGAAATTATTGTATATATTGCTTCTATATAGTCTAAGAAACATATATGCAAAGCATCCAAAGAGTACAGTTCGCCAAATTTTTGTTCTTCAAGTTTAAGTGAACAATGAGCCCAATTCTAAATCCTTTAACGGAAATTATTTGTAACTTTCGACAAGTAGAACAATGAATGGAACAGGTAGACGGTTGAATTCTTTGTATATATTGCTTCTATATAGTCTATGAAACATATATGCAAAGCACCCAAACAGTACAGTTCGCCAATTTTTTGTTCTTCAAGTTTAAGTGAACTACGAGACCCATTGTTAATCCTTTATCGGAAATTATTTGTAATTTTCGACAAGTAGAACAATGAATGGAACAGGTAGACGGTTGATATCTTTGTATATATTGCTTCTATATAATCTAAGAAACATATATGCAAAGCATCCAAACAGTACAATTCGCCAATTATTTCTTCTTCATGTTTAAGTGAACTACGAGCCCCATTGTTAATACTTTAACGGAAATTATTTGTAAATATCGGCAAGTAGAACAATGAATGGAACAGGTAGACGGTTGAAATCTTTGTATATGTTGCTTCCATATAGTCTAAGAAACATGTACGCAAAGCATCCAAACAGTACCATTCGCCAATTTTATGTTCTTCAAGTTTAAGTGAACAATGAGCCCCAATGGTTAATCCTTTATCGGAAATTATTTGTAATTTTCGACAAGTAGAACAATGAATGGAACAGGTAGACGGTTGAAATCTTTGTATATATTGCTTCTATATAATCTAAGAAACATATATGCAAAGCATCCAAACAGTACCATTCGCCAATTTTTTGTTCTTCAAGTTTAAGTGAACAACGAGCCCCATTGATAATCATGAAACGGAAATTATTTGTAAGTTTCTACAAGTAGAACAATGAATAGAACAGGTAGACGGTTGAAATCTTTGTATATATTGCTTCCATATAGTCTAAGAAACATGTACGCAAAGCATCCAAACAGTACCATTCGCCAATTTTATGTTCTTCAAGTTTAAGTGAACAATGAGCCCCAATGGTTAATCCTTTATCGGAAATTATTTGTAACTTGCGACAAGTAGAACAATGAGTGGAACAGGTAGACGGTTGAAATCAATGTATATATTGCTTCTATATAGTCTAAGAAACATATATGCAAAGCATCCAAACAGTACCATTCGCCAATTTTTTGTTCTTCAAGTTTAAGTGAACAATGAGCCCCAATGGTTAATCCTTTATCGGAAATTATTTGTAATTTTCGACAAGTAGAACAATGAATGGAACAGGTAGACGGTTGAAATCTTTCTATATATTGCTTCTATATAATCTAAGAAACATATATGCAAAGCATCCAAACAGTACAATTCGCCAATTTTTTGTTCTTCAAGTTTAAGTGAACTACGAGCCCCATTGTTAATCCTTTAAAGGAAATTATTTGTAAATTTCGACAAGTAGCACAATGAATGGAACAGGTAGACGGTTGAAATCTTTGTATATATTGCTTCTATATAGTCTAAGAAACATATATGCAAAGCATCCAAACAGTACAATTCGCCAATTTTTTGTTCTTCAAGTTTAAGTGAACTACGAGCCCCATTGTTAATCCTTTAAAGGAAATTATTTGTAAATTTCGACAAGTAGAACAGTGAATGTATCAGGTAGACGGTTGAAATCATTGCATATATTGCTTCTATATAGCCTACGAAACATATATGCAAAGCATCCAAACAGTACAATTCGCCAATTTTTTGTTCTTCAAGTTTAAGTGAACTACGAGCCCCATTGTTAATCCTTTATAGGAAATTATTTGTAAATTTCGACAAGTAGCACAATGAATGGAACAGGTAGACGGTTGAAATCTTTGTATATATTGCTTCTATATAGTCTAAGAAACATATATGCAAAGCATCCAAACAGTACAATTCGCCAATTTTTTGTTCTTCAAGTTTAAGTAAACAATGAGCCCCAATGGTTAATCCTTTATCGGAAATTATTTGTAACTTTCGACAAGTAGAACAATGAATGGAACAGGTAGACGCTTGAAATCTTTGTTTATATTGCTTCTATATAGTCTAAGAAACATATATGCAAAGCATCCAAACAGTACAATTCGACAATTTTTTGTTCTTCAAGTTTAGTGAACAATGAGCCCCAATGGTTAATCCTTTATCGGAAATTATTTGTAATTTTCGACAAGTAGAACAATGAATGGAACAGGTAGACGGTTGATATCTTTGTATATATTGCTTCTATATAATCTAAGAAACATATATGCAAAGCATCCAAACAGTACAATTCGCCAATTATTTCATCTTCATGTTTAAGTGAACTACGAGCCCCATTGTTAATCCTTCATCGGAAATTATTTCTAACTTTCGACAAGTAGAACAATGAATGGAACAGGTAGACGGTTGAAATTATTGTATATATTGCTTCTATATAGTCTAAGAAACATATATGCAAAGCATCCAAAGAGTACAGTTCGCCAAATTTTTGTTCTTCAAGTTTAAGTGAACAATGAGCCCAATTCTAAATCCTTTAACGGAAATTATTTGTAACTTTCGACAAGTAGAACAATGAATGGAACAGGTAGACGGTTGAATTCTTTGTATATATTGCTTCTATATAGTCTATGAAACATATATGCAAAGCACCCAAACAGTACAGTTCGCCAATTTTTTGTTCTTCAAGTTTAAGTGAACTACGAGACCCATTGTTAATCCTTTATCGGAAATTATTTGTAATTTTCGACAAGTAGAACAATGAATGGAACAGGTAGACGGTTGATATCTTTGTATATATTGCTTCTATATAATCTAAGAAACATATATGCAAAGCATCCAAACAGTACAATTCGCCAATTATTTCTTCTTCATGTTTAAGTGAACTACGAGCCCCATTGTTAATACTTTAACGGAAATTATTTGTAAATATCGGCAAGTAGAACAATGAATGGAACAGGTAGACGGTTGAAATCTTTGTATATGTTGCTTCCATATAGTCTAAGAAACATGTACGCAAAGCATCCAAACAGTACCATTCGCCAATTTTATGTTCTTCAAGTTTAAGTGAACAATGAGCCCCAATGGTTAATCCTTTATCGGAAATTATTTGTAATTTTCGACAAGTAGAACAATGAATGGAACAGGTAGACGGTTGAAATCTTTGTATATATTGCTTCTATATAATCTAAGAAACATATATGCAAAGCATCCAAACAGTACCATTCGCCAATTTTTTGTTCTTCAAGTTTAAGTGAACAACGAGCCCCATTGATAATCATGAAACGGAAATTAATTGTAACTTTCTACAAGTAGAACAATGAATAGAACAGGTAGACGGGTGAAATCTTTCTATATATTGCTTCTAAATAGACTAAGAAACATATATGCAAAGCATCCAAACAGAACAATTCTCCAATTGTTTGTTCTTCAAGTTTAAGTGAACTACGAGCCCCATTGTTAATCCTTTAAAGGATATTATTTGTAAGTTTCGACAAGTATAACAATGAATGGATCAGGTAGACGGTTGAAATCATTGTATATATGGCTTCTATATAATCTACGAAACTTATATGCAAAGCATCCAAACAGTACAATTCGCTAATTTTTTGTTCTTCAAGTTTAAGTGAACAACGAGCCCCATTGATAATCATGAAACGGAAATTATTTGTAACTTTCTACAAGTAGAACAATGAATAGAACAGGTAGACTGTTAAAATCTTTGTATATGATGCTTCTATATAGTCTAAGAAACATATATGCAATTCATCCAAACAGTACAATTCGCCAATTTTTTGTTCTTCAAGTTTAAGTGAACAATGAGCCCCAATGCTTAATCCGTTATCGGATATTATTTGTAACTTTCGACAAGTAGAACAATGAATGGAACAGGTAGACGGTTGAAATCTTTATATATATTGCTTCTATATAGTCTAAGAAACATATATGCAAATCATCCAAACAGTACCATTCGCCAATTATTTCATCTTCATGTTTAAGTGAACTACGAGCCCCATTGTTAATACTTTAACGGAAATTATTTGTAACTTGCGACAAGTAGAACAATGAGTGGAACAGGTAGACGGTTGAAATCAATGTATATATTGCTTCTATATAGTCTAAGAAACATATATGCAAAGCATCCAAACAGTACCATTCGCCAATTTTGTGTTCTTCAAGTTTAAGTGAACAATGAGCCCCAATGGTTAATCCTTTATCGGAAATTATTTGTAATTTTCGACAAGTAGAACAATGAATGGAACAGGTAGACGGTTGAAATCATTGTATATATTGCTTCTATATAGTCTAAGAAACATATATGCAAAGCATCCAAACAGTACCATTCGCCAATTTTTTGTTCTTCAAGTTTAAGTGAACAATGAGCCCCATTGTTAATCCTTTATAGGAAATTATATGTAACTTTCGACCAGCAGAACAATGAATGGAACTGGTAGACGGTTGAAATCTTTTTATATATTGCTTCTATATAGTCTAAGAAACATATATGCAAAGCATCCAAACAGTACAATTCGCCAATTATTTCATCTTCATGTTTAAGTGAACTACGAGCCCCATTGTTAATACTTTAACGGAAATTATTTGTAACTTGCGACAAGTAGAACAATGAGTGGAACAGGTAGACGGTTGAAATCAATGTATATATTGCTTCTATATAGTCTAAGAAACATATATGCAAAGCATCCAAACAGTACCATGCGCCAATTTTTTGTTCTTCAAGTTTAAGTGAACTACGAGCCCCATTGTTAATCCTTTAAAGGAAATTATTTGTAAATTTCGACAAGTATAACAATGAATGGAACAGGTAGACGGTTGAAATCTTTGTATATATTGCTTCTATATAGTCTAAGAAACATATATGCAAAGCATCCAAACAGTACAATTCGCCAATTTTTTGTTCTTGAAGTTTAATTGAACAATGAGCCCCAATGGTTAATCCTTTATCGGAAATTATTTGTAACTTTCGACAAGTAGAACAATGAATGGAACAGGTAGACGCTTGAAATCTTTGTTTATATTGCTTCTATATAGTCTAAGAAACATATATGCAAAGCATCCAAACAGTACAATTCGACAATTTTTTGTTCTTCAAGTTTAAGTGAACAATGAGCCCCAATGCTTAATCCGTTATCGGATATTATTTGTAACTTTCGACAAGTAGAACAATGAATGGAACAGGTAGACGGTTGAAATCTTTATATATATTGCTTCTATATAGTCTAAGAAACATATATGCAAATCATCCAAACAGTACCATTCGCCAATTATTTCATCTTCATGTTTAAGTGAACTACGGGCCCCATTGTTAATACTTTAACGGAAATTATTTGTAACTTGCGACAAGTAGAACAATGAGTGGAACAGGTAGACGGTTGAAATCAATGTATATATTGCTACTATATAGTCTAAGAAACATATATGCAAAGCATCCAAACAGTACCATTCGCCAATTTTTTGTTCTTCAAGTTTAAGTGAACAATGAGCCCCATTGGTTAATCCTTTATCGGAAATTATTTGTAATTTTCGACAAGTAGAACAATGAATGGAACAGGTAGACGGTTGAAATCATTGTATATATTGCTTCTATATAGTCTAAGAAACATATATGCAAAGCATCCAAACAGTACCATTCGCCAATTTTTTGTTCTTCAAGTTTAAGTGAACAATGAGCCCCATTGTTAATCCTTTATAGGAAATTATTTGTAACTTTCGACCAGCAGAACAATGAATGGAACTGGTAGACGGTTGAAATCTTTTTATATATTGCTTCTATATAGTCTAAGAAACATATATGCAAATCATCCAAACAGTACAATTCGCCAATTATTTCATCTTCATGTTTAAGTGAACTACGAGCCCCATTGTTAATACTTTAACGGAAATTATTTGTAACTTGCGACAAGTAGAACAATGAGTGGAACAGGTAGACGGTTGAAATCAATGTATATATTGCTTCTATATAGTCTAAGAAACATATATGCAAAGCATCCAAACAGTACCATTCCCCAATTGTTTGTTCTTCAAGTTTAAGTGAACTACGAGCCCCATTGTTAATCCTTTAAAGGAAATTATTTGTAAATTTCGACAAGTATAACAATGAATGGAACAGGTAGACGGTTGAAATCTTTGTATATATTGCTTCTATATAGTCTAAGAAACATATATGCAAAGCATCCAAACAGTACAATTCGCCAATTTTTTGTTCTTGAAGTTTAATTGAACAATGAGCCCCAATGGTTAATCCTTTATCGGAAATTATTTGTAACTTTCGACAAGTAGAACAATGAATGGAACAGGTAGACGCTTGAAATCTTTGTATATATTGCTTCTATATAGTCTAAGAAACATATATGCAAAGCATCCAAACAGTACAATTCGACAATTTTTTGTTCTTCAAATTTAGTGAACAATGAGCCCCAATGGTTAATCATTTATCGGAAATCATTTGTAATTTTCGACAAGTAGAACAATGAATGGAACAGGTAGACGGTTGAAATCATTGTATATATTGCTTCTATATAGTCTAAGAAACATATATGCAAAGCATCCAAACAGTACAATTCGACAATTTTTTGTTCTTCAAGTTTAGTGAACAATGAGCCCCAATGGTTAATCCTTTATCGGAAATTATTTGTAATTTTCGACAAGTAGAACAATGAATGGAACAGGTAGACGGTTGATATCTTTGTATATATTGCTTCTATATAATCTAAGAAGCATATATGCAAAGCATCCAAACAGTACAATTCGCCAATTATTTCATCTTCATGTTTAAGTGAACTACGAGCCCCATTGTTAATACTTTAACGGAAATTATTTTTAACTTGCGACAAGTAGAACAATGAATGGAACAGGTAGACGGTTGAAATCATTGTATATATTGCTTCTATATAGTCTAAGAAACATATATGCAAAGCATCCAAACAGTACAATTCGACAATTTTTTGTTCTTCAAGTTTAAGTGAACAATGAGCCCCAATGGTTAATCCGTTATCGGAAATGATTTGTAACTTTCGACAAGTAGAACAATGAATGGAACAGGTAGACGGTTGAAATCTTTGTATATATTGCTTCTATATAGTCTAAGAAACATATATGCAAAGCATCCAAACAGTACCATTCGCCAATTTTTTGTTCTTCAAGTTTAAGTGAACTACGAGCCCCATTGTTAAACCTTTAAAGGAAATTATTTGTAAATTTCGACAAGTAGAACAATGAATGGAACAGGTAGAATGTTGAAATCATTGTATATATTGCTTCTATATAGTCTAAGAAACATATATGCATAGCATCCAAACAGTACAATTCGCCAATTTTTTGTTCTTCAAGTTTAATTAAACTACGAACCCCATTGTTAATCCCTTAACGGAAATTATTTGTAACTTTCGACAAGTAGAACAATGAATGGAACAGGTAGACGGTTGAAATCATTGTATATATTGCTTCTATGTAGTCTAAGAAACATATATGCAAAGCATCCAAACAGTACAATTCGACAATCTTTGTTCTTCAAGTTTAGTGAACAATGAGCCCCAATGGTTAATCCTTTATCGGAAATTATTTGTAATTTTCGACAAGTAGAACAATGAATGGAACAGGTAGACGGTTGAAATCTTTGTATATATTGCTTCTATATAATCTAAGAAACATATATGTAAAGCATCCAAACAGTACAATTCGCCAATTATTTCATCTTCAAGTTTAAGTGAACTACGAGACCCATTGTTAATACTTTAACGCAAATTATTTGTAACTTGCGACAAGTAGAACAATGAGTGGAACAGGTAGACGGTTGAAATCAATGTACATATTGCTTCTATATAGTCTAAGAAACATATATGCAAAGCATCCAAACAGAACCATTCGCCAATTTTTTGTTCTTCAAGTTTAAGTGAACAATGAGCCCCATTGTTAATCCTTTATAGGAAATTATTTGTAAATTTCGACAAGAAGAACAATGAATGGATCAGGTAGACGGTTGAAATCATTGTATATATTGCTTCTATATAGCCTACGAAACATATATGCAAAGCATCCAAACAGTACAATTCGCCAACTTTTTGTTCTTCAAGTTTAAGTGAACTACGAGACCCATTGTTAATCCTTTAAAGGAAATTATTTGTAAATTTCGACAAGTAGAGCAATGAATGGAACAGGTAGACGGTTGAAATCTTTGTATATGTTGCTTCTATATAGTCTAAGAAACCTATATGCAAAGCATCTAAACAGTGACATTCGCCAATTTATTGTTCTTCAAGTTTAAGTGAACAACGAGCCCCATTGATAATCCTTTAACGGAAATTATTTGTAACTTTCGACAAGAAGAACAATGAATGGAACTGGTAGACGGTTGAATTCTTTGTATATATTGCTTCTATATAGTCTATGAAACATATATGCAAAGCACCCAAACAGTACAGTTCGCCAATTTTTTGTTCTTCAAGTTTAAGTGAACTACGAGCCCCATTGTTAATCCTTTATCGGAAATTATTTGTAACTTTCGACAAGTAGAACAATGAATGGAACAGGTAGACGGTTGAAATCTTTGTATATATTGCTTCTATATAGTCTAAGAAACATATATGCAAAGCATCCAAAGAGTACAGTTCGCCAATTTTTTGTTCTTCAAGTTTAAGTGAACTACGAACCCCATTGTTAATCCTTTAAAGGAAATTATTTGTAAATTTCGACAAGTAGAACAATGAATGGAACAGGCAGACGGTAGAAATCTTTGTATATGTTGCTTCTATATAGTCTAAGAAACATATATGCAAAGCATCCAAACAGTACCATTTGCCAATTTTTTGTTCTTCAAGTTTAAGTGAACTACGAGCCCCATTGTTAAACCTTTAAAGGAAATTATTTGTAAATTTCGACAAGTAGAACAATGAATGGAACAGGTAGAATGTTGAAATCATTGTATATATTGCTTCTATATAGTCTAAGAAACATATATGCAAAGCATCCAAACAGTACAATTCGCCAATTTTTTGTTCTTCAAGTTTAAGTAAACTACGAACCCCATTGTTAATCCTTTAACGGAAATTATTAGTAACTTTCGACAAGAAGAACAATGAATGGAACAGGTAGACGGGTGAAGTCTTTCTATATATTGCTTCTATATAGTCTAAGAAACATATATGCAAAGCATCCAAACAGTACAATTCGCCAATTTTTTGTTCTTCAAGTTTAAGTGAACTACGAGCCCCATTGTTAATCCTTTAAAGGAAATTATTTGTAAATTTCGACAAGTAGAACAATGAATGGAACAGGTAGACGGTTGAAATCATTGTATATATTGCTTCTATATAGTCTATGAAACATATATGCAAAGCATCCAAACAGTACAGTTCGCCAATTTTTTGTTCTTCAAGTTTAAGTGAACTACGAACCCCATTGTTAATCCTTTATCGGAAATTATTTGTAATTTTCGACAAGTAGAACAATGAATGGAACAGGTAGTCGGTTGATATCTTTGTATATATTGCTTCTATATAATCTAAGAAGCATATATGCAAAGCATCCAAACAGTACAATTCGCCAATTATTTCATCTTCATGTTTAAGTGAACTACGAGCCCCATTGTTAATACTTTAACGGAAATTATTTTTAACTTGCGACAAGTAGAACAATGAATGGAACAGGTAGACGGTTGAAATCATTGTATATATTGCTTCTATATAGTCTAAGAAACATATATGCAAAGCATCCAAACAGTACAATTCGACAATTTTTTGTTCTTCAAGTTTAAGTGAACAATGAGCCCCAATGGTTAATCCGTTATCGGAAATGATTTGTAACTTTCGACAAGTAGAACAATGAATGGAACAGGTAGACGGTTGAAATCTTTGTATATATTGCTTCTATATAGTCTAAGAAACATATATGCAAAGCATCCAAACAGTACCATTCGCCAATTTTTTGTTCTTCAAGTTTAAGTGAACTACGAGCCCCATTGTTAAACCTTTAAAGGAAATTATTTGTAAATTTCGACAAGTAGAACAATGAATGGAACAGGTAGAATGTTGAAATCATTGTATATATTGCTTCTATATAGTCTAAGAAACATATATGCAAAGCATCCAAACAGTACAATTCGCCAATTTTTTGTTCTTCAAGTTTAAGTAAACTACGAACCCCATTGTTAATCCCTTAACGGAAATTATTTGTAACTTTCGACAAGTAGAACAATGAATGGAACAGGTAGACGGTTGAAATCATTGTATATATTGCTTCTATGTAGTCTATGAAACATATATGCAAAGCATCCAAACAGTACAATTCGACAATCTTTGTTCTTCGAGTTTAGTGAACAATGAGCCCCAATGGTTAATCCTTTATCGGAAATTATTTGTAATTTTCGACAAGTAGAACAATGAATGGAACAGGTAGACGGTTGAAATCTTTGTATATATTGCTTCTATATAATCTAAGAAACATATATGCAAAGCATCCAAACAGTACAATTCGCCAATTATTTCATCTTCAAGTTTAAGTGAACTACGAGACCCATTGTTAATACTTTAACGCAAATTATTTGTAACTTGCGACAAGTAGAACAATGAGTGGAACAGGTAGACGGTTGAAATCAATGTACATATTGCTTCTATATGGTCTAAGAAACATATATGCAAAGCATCCAAACAGAACCATTCGCCAATTTTTTGTTCTTCAAGTTTAAGTGAACAATGAGCCCCATTGTTAATCCTTTATAGGAAATTATTTGTAACTTTCGACAAGTAGAACAATGAATGGAACTGGTAGACGGTTGAAATCTTTTTATATATTGCTTCTATATAGTCTAAGAAACACATATGCAAAGCATCCAAACAGTTCAATTCGCCAATTTTTTGTTCTTCAAGTTTAAGTGAACTACGAGCCCCATTGTTAATCCTTTAAAGGAAATTATTTGTAAATTTCGACAAGAAGAACAATGAATGGATCAGGTAGACGGTTGAAATCATTGTATATATTGCTTCTATATAGCCTACGAAACATATATGCAAAGCATCCAAACAGTACAATTCGCCAACTTTTTGTTCTTCAAGTTTAAGTGAACTACGAGACCCATTGTTAATCCTTTAAAGGAAATTATTTGTAAATTTCGACAAGTAGAGCAATGAATGGAACAGGTAGACGGTTGAAATCTTTGTATATGTTGCTTCTATATAGTCTAAGAAACCTATATGCAAAGCATCTAAACAGTGACATTCGCCAATTTATTGTTCTTCAAGTTTAAGTGAACAACGAGCCCCATTGATAATCCTTTAACGGAAATTATTTGTAACTTTCGACAAGAAGAACAATGAATGGAACTGGTAGACGGTTGAATTCTTTGTATATATTGCTTCTATATAGTCTATGAAACATATATGCAAAGCACCCAAACAGTACAGTTCGCCAATTTTTTGTTCTTCAAGTTTAAGTGAACTACGAGCCCCATTGTTAATCCTTTATCGGAAATTATTTGTAACTTTCGACAAGTAGAACAATGAATGGAACAGGTAGACGGTTGAAATCTTTGTATATATTGCTTCTATATAGTCTAAGAAACATATATGCAAAGCATCCAAACAGTACAATTCGCCAATTTTTTGTTCTTCAAGTTTAAGTAAACTACGAACCCCATTGTTAATCCTTTAACGGAAATTATTTGTAAATATCGGCAAGTAGAACAATGAATGGAACAGGTAGACGGTTGAAATCTTTGTATATATTGCTTCCATATAGTCTAAGAAACATGTACGCAAAGCATCCAAACAGTACCATTCGCCAATTTTATGTTCTTCAAGTTTAAGTGAACAATGAGCCCCACTGGTTAATCCTTTATCGGAAATTATTTGTAATTTTCGACAAGTAGAACAATGAATGGAACAGGTAGACGGTTGAAATCTTTGTATATATTGCTTCTATATAATCTAAGAAACATATATGCAAAGCATCCAAACAGTACCATTCGCCAATTTTTTGTTCTTCAAGTTTAAGTGAACAACGAGCCCCATTGATAATCATGAAACGGAAATTATTTGTAAGTTTCTACAAGTAGAACAATGAATAGAACAGGTAGACGGTTGAAATCTTTGTATATATTGCTTCCATACAGTCTAAGAAACATGTACGCAAAGCATCCAAACAGTACAATTCGACAATTTTTTGTTCTTCAAGTTTAGTGAACAATGAGCCCCAATGGTTAATCCTTTATCGGAAATTATTTGTAATTTTCGACAAGTAGAACAATGAATGGAACAGGTAGACGGTTGAAATCTTTGTATATATTGCTTCTATATAGTCTAAGAAACATATATGCAAAGCATCCAAACAGTACCATTCGCCAATTTTTTGTTCTTCAAGTTTAAGTGAACTACGAGCCCCATTGTTAAACCTTTAAAGGAAATTATTTGTAAATTTCGACAAGTAGAACAATGAATGGAACAGGTAGAATGTTGAAATCATTGTATATATTGCTTCTATATAGTCTAAGAAACATATATGCAAAGCATCCAAACAGTACAATTCGCCAATTTTTTGTTCTTCAAGTTTAAGTAAACTACGAACCCCATTGTTAATCCCTTAACGGAAATTATTTGTAACTTTCGACAAGTAGAACAATGAATGGAACAGGTAGACGGTTGAAATCATTGTATATATTGCTTCTATGTAGTCTATGAAACATATATGCAAAGCATCCAAACAGTACAATTCGACAATCTTTGTTCTTCAAGTTTAGTGAACAATGAGCCCCAATGGTTAATCCTTTATCGGAAATTATTTGTAATTTTCGACAAGTAGAACAATGAATGGAACAGGTAGACGGTTGAAATCTTTGTATATATTGCTTCTATATGATCTAAGAAACATATATGCAAAGCATCCAAACAGTACAATTCGCCAATTATTTCATCTTCAAGTTTAAGTGAACTACGAGACCCATTGTTAATACTTTAACGCAAATTATTTGTAACTTGCGACAAGTAGAACAATGAGTGGAACAGGTAGACGGTTGAAATCAATGTACATATTGCTTCTATATAGTCTAAGAAACATATATGCAAAGCATCCAAACAGAACCATTCGCCAATTTTTTGTTCTTCAAGTTTAAGTGAACAATGAGCCCCATTGTTAATCCTTTATAGGAAATTATTTGTAACTTTCGACAAGTAGAACAATGAATGGAACTGGTAGACGGTTGAAATCTTTTTATATATTGCTTCTATATAGTCTAAGAAACACATATGCAAAGCATCCAAACAGTTCAATTCGCCAATTTTTTGTTCTTCAAGTTTAAGTGAACTACGAGCCCCATTGTTAATCCTTTAAAGGAAATTATTTGTAAATTTCGACAAGAAGAACAATGAATGGATCAGGTAGACGGTTGAAATCATTGTATATATTGCTTCTATATAGCCTACGAAACATATATGCACAGCATCCAAACAGTACAATTCGCCAACTTTTTGTTCTTCAAGTTTAAGTGAACTACGAGACCCATTGTTAATCCTTTAAAGGAAATTATTTGTAAATTTCGACAAGTAGAACAATGAATGGAACAGGTAGACGGTTGAAATCATTGTATATATTGCTTCTATATAGTCTAAGAAACATATATGCAAAGCATCCAAACAGTACAATTCGCCAATTTATTGTTCTTCAAGTTTAAGTGAACAACGAGCCCCATTGTTAATCCTTTATCGGAAATTATTTGTAACTTTCGACAAGTAGAACAATGAATGGAACAGGTAGACGATTGAAATCTTTGTATATATTGCTTCTATATAGTCTAAGAAACATATATGCAAAGTATCCAAACAGTACCATTCGCCAATTTTTTGTTCTTCAAGTTTAAGTGAACAATGAGCCCCATTCTAAATCCTTTAACGGAAATTATTTGTAACTTTCGACAAGTAGAACAATGAATGGAACAGGTAGACGGTTGAAATCTTTGTATATATTGCTTCTATATAGTCTACGAAACATATATGCAAAGCATCCAAACAGTACCATTCGCCAATTTTTTGTTCTTCAAGTTTAAGTGAACAACGAGCCCCATTGTTAATCCTTCAGCGGAAATTATTTGTAAATTTCGACAAGTAGAACAATGAATGGATCATGTAGACGGTTGAAATCATTGTATATATTGCTTCTATATAGTCTACGAAACATATATGCAAAGCATCCAAACAGTACAATTCGCCAATTTTTTGTTCTTCAAGTTTAAGTGAACTACGAGCCCCATTGTTAATCCTTCAACGGAAATTATTTGTAACTTTCGACAAGTAGAACAAAGAATGGAACAGGTAGACGGTTGAAATCTTTGTATATATTGCTTCTATATAATCTAAGAAACATATATGCAAAGCATCCAAACAGTACCATTCGCCAATTTTTTGTTCTCCAAGTTTAAGTGAACAACAAGCCCCATTGATAATCATGAAACGGAAATTATTTGTAACTTTCTACAAGTAGAACAATGAATAGTACAGGTAGACGGGTGAAATCTTTCTATATATTGCTTCTAAATAGTCTAAGAAATATATATGCAAAGCATCGAAACAGTACAATTCGCCAATTTTTTGTTCTTCAAGTTTAAGTGAACTACGAGCCCCATTGTTAATCCTTTAAAGGAAATTATTTGTAAATTTCGACAAGTAGAACAATGAATGGATCATGTAGACGGTTGAAATCATTGTATATATAGCTTCTATATAGTCTAAGAAACATATATGCAAAGCATCCAAACAGTACAATTCGACAATTTTTTGTTCTTCAAGTTTAGTGAACAATGAGCACCAATGGTTAATCCTTTATCGGAAATTATTTGTAATTTTCGACAAGTAGAACAATGAATGGAACAGGTAGACGGTTGATATCTTTGTATATATTGCTTCTATATAATCTAAGAAACATATATGCAAAGCATCCAAACAGTACAATTCGCCAATTATTTCATCTTCATGTTTAAGTGAACTACGAGCCCCATTGTTAATACTTTAACGGAAATTATTTGTAAATATCGGCAAGTAGAACAATGAATGGAACAGGTAGACGGTTGAAATCTTTGTATATATTGCTTCCATATAGTCTAAGAAACATGTACGCAAAGCATCCAAACAGTACCATTCGCCAATTTTATGTTCTTCAAGTTTAAGTGAACAATGAGCCCCAATTGTTAATCCTTTATCGGAAATTATTTGTAATTTTCGACAAGTAGAACAATGAATGGAACAGGTAGACGGTTGAAATCTTTGTATATATTGCTTCTATATAATCTAAGAAACATATATGCAAAGCATCCAAACAGTACCATTCGCCAATTTTTTGTTCTTCAAGTTTAAGTGAACAACGAGCCCCATTGATATTCATGAAACGGAAATTATTTGTAAGTTTCTACAAGTAGAACAATGAATAGAACAGGTAGACGGTTGAAATCTTTGTATATATTGCTTCCATACAGTCTAAGAAACATGTACGCAAAGCATCCAAACAGTACCATTCGCCAATTTTATGTTCTTCAAGTTTAAGTGAACAATGAGCCCCAATTGTTAATCCTTTATCGGAAATTATTTGTAATTTTCGACAAGTATAACAATGAATGGATCAGGTAGACGGTTGAAATCATTGTATATATGGCTTCTATATAATCTACGAAACTTATATGCAAAGCATCCAAACAGTACCATTCGCCAATTTTTTGTTCTTCAAGATTAAGTGAACAACGAGCCCCATTGATAATCATGAAACGGAAATTATTTGTAAATTTCTACAAGTAGAACAATGAATAGAACAGGTAGACGGTTGAAATCTTTGTATATGTTGCTTCTATATAGTCTAAGAAACCTATATGCAAAGCATCTAAACAGGAACAATCGCCAATTTTTTGATCTTCAAGTTTAAGTGAACAGCCAGCCCCATTGAAAATCATGAAATGGAAATTATTTGTAACTTTCTACAAGTAGAACAATGAATGGAACAGGTAGACGGTTGAAATCATTGTATATATTGCTTCTATATAGACTAAGAAACATATATGCAAAGCATCCAAACAGTACAATTCGACAATTTTTTGTTCTTCATGTTTAGTGAACAATGAGCCCCAATGGTTAATCCTTTATCGGAAATTATTTGTAATTTTCGACAAGTAGAACAATGAATGGAACAGGTAGACGGTTGAAATCTTTGCATATATTGCTCCTATATAATCTAAGAAACATATATTCAAAGCATCCAAACAGTACCATTCGCCAATTTTTTGTTCGTCAAGTTTAAGTGAACTACGAGCCCCATTGTCAATCCTTTAAATGAAATTATTTGTAAATTTCGACAAGCAGAACAATGACTGGAACTGGTAGACTGTTGAAATCATTGTATATATTGCTTCTATATAGTCTAAGAAACCTATATGCATAGCGTCCAAACAGTACAATTCGGCAATTTTTTGCTCTTCAAGTTTAAGTGATCTACGAGCCCCATTGTTAATCCTTTAAAGGAAATTATTTGTAAATTTCGGCAAGTAGAACAATGAATGGAATAGGTAGACGGTTGAAATCATTGTATATGTTTCTTCTATATAGTCTAAGAAACATATATGCAAAGCATCCAAACAGTACAATTCGCCAATTTCTTGTTCTTCAAGTTTAAGTAAACTACGATCCCCATTGTTAATCCCTTAACGGAATTATTGGTAATTTTCGACAAGTAGAACAATGAATGGAACAGGTAGGCGGTTGAAATCATTGTATATATTGCTTCTACATAGTCTAAGAAACATATATGCAAAGCATCAAAACAGTACAATTCGCCAATTTTTTGTTCTTCCAGTTTAAGTAAACTACGATCCCCATTGTTAATCCCTTAACGGAAATTATTTGTAACTTTCGACAAGTAGAACAATGAATGGAACAGGTAGACGGTTGAAATCATTGTATATATTGCTTCTATATAGTCTAAGAAACATATATGCAAAGCATCCAAACAGTACAATTCGCCAATTTTTTGTTCTTCAAGTTTAAGTAAACTACGATCCCCATTGTTAATCCCTTAAAGGAAATTATTGGTAACTTTCGACAAGTAGAACAATGAATGGAACAGGTAGACGGTTGAAATCATTGTATATATTGCTCCTATATAATCTAAGAAACATATATGCAAAGCATCCAAACAGTACCATTCGCCAATTTTTTGTTCTTCAAGTGTAAGTGAACAATGAGCCCCAATGGTTAATCCGTTATCGGAAATTATTTGTAACTTTCGACAAGTAGAACAATGAATGGAACAGGTAGATGGTTGAAATCTTTGTATATATTGCTTCTATATAGTCTAAGAAACATATATTTAAAGCATCCAAACAGTACCAGTCGCCAATTTTTTGTTCTTCAAGATTAAGTGAACAACGAGCCCCATTGATAATCATGAAACGGAAATTATTTGTAAATTTCTACAAGTAGAGCAATGAATAGAACAGGTAGACGGTTGAAATCTTTGTATATGTTGCTTCTATATAGTCTAAGAAACCTATATGCAAAGCATCTAAACAGGAACAATCGCCAATTTTTTGATCTTCAAGTTTAAGTGAACTACCAGCCCCATTGTTAATCCTTTAAAGGAAATTATTTGTAAATTTCGACAAGTAGAACAATGAATGGAACAGGTAGACTGTTGAAATCAATGTATATATTGCTTCTATATAGTCTAAGAAACATATATGCAAAGCATCCAAACAGTACCATTCGCCAATTTTGTGTTCTTCAAGTTTAAGTGAACTACGATCCCCATTGTTAATCGTTTAAAGGAAATTATTTGTAAATTTCGACAAGTAGAACAATGAATGGAACAGGTAGACGGTTGAAATCATTGTATATATTGCTTCTACATAGTATAAGAAACATATATGCAAAGCATCCAAACAGTACAATTCGCCAATTTTTTGTTCTTCAAGTTTAAGTAAACAATGAGCCCCAATGGTTAATCCGTTATCGGAAATTATTTGTAACTTTCGACAAGTAGAACAATGGATGAAACAGGTAGACGGTTGAAATCTTTGTATATATTGCTTCTATATAGTATAAGAATCAAATATGCAAAGCATCCAAACAGTACAATTCGCCAATTTTATGTTCTTCAAGTTTAAGTGAACTACGAGCCCCATTGTTACTCCTTTAAAGGAAATTATTTGTAAATTTCTACAAGTAGAACAATGAATGGAACAGGTAGACGGTTGAAATCATTGTATATATTGCTTCTATATATTCTAAGAAACATATAAGCAAAGCATCCAATCAATACATTTCGCCAATTTTTTGTTCTTCTAGTTTAAGTGAACTACGATCCCCATTGTTATTCCTTTAACGGAAATTAATTGTAATTTTCTACAATTAGAACAATGAATGGAACAGGTAGACTGTTGAAATCATTGTATATATTGCTTCTGTATAGTCTAAGAAACATATATGCAAAGCATCCAAACAGTACCATTCGCCAATTTTTTGTTCTTCAAGTTTAAGTGAACTACGATCCCCATTGTTAATCGTTTAAAGGAAATTATTTGTAAATTTCGACAAGTAGAACAATGAACGGAAAAGGTAGACTGTTGAAATCATTGTATATATTGCTTCTATATAGTCTATGAAACATATATGCAAAGCATCCAAACAGTACCATTCGCCTATTTTTTGTTCTTCAAGTTTAAGTGAACAATGAGCCCCAATGGTTAATCCTTTATCGGAAATTATTTGTAATTTTCGACAAGTAGAACAATGAATGGAACAGGTAGACGGTTGAAATCTTTGTATATATATAAGGATGGGTAGTAATCAGTGGAAGCAACACGATTAGATTCGTCTAAAATAAGGGTTTTATCAGTTTAATTACATAGTTATCATATTTACAAAGCGAGCACGTTTGTACCAACCTAAAATAAGGGAATCAACAATCAAGCTGTTGCTTCCCGGATCTCCTTAACACCTTAACCGATTCAACACTCTTCCTTATCACTATTATCGACTAGTTCTTTATATCATTAGTTTATTTTACCAACTTTTATTAGTTATACACTTAGTAGATTATTTTATATCTCGCGTCAGCGCTCGTGTAGAATTTCTGTATCCCCTCTCTCTCTTCTTAAACCTCGTGTGCTCTCTCAGCTGTTATCGTCACGAGGTGATCACTTACTCCTAGTCTCGTGTCATGCGCACAAAGCTTACATCTCCCCCCTTTAAAACATTAATTTTCATACAAATTAATGTCCTATTGACTATTCTACGGGAATGAGCTTTGTGACATGGTATAAACCTATTGAATTTTTGTTGTTATCTGTCTTTATCTTAAAGATCGAGTCCGATATTTTTTTTTCTATCTTGAAGGGACCGACTCTAATCTCGTCCATTTTTCTCCTGTTCAGCTTGTTTTTATTTTCCACGTACACATTGTCGCCCTCTTTGAATTTATAATTTATTCTATTTTTATCATACCAAGATTTGTTATACTCGTGTGATTTACGAGTTCGGAGTAGCGCAAGGTTTCTGTCTTCTTCCAAATTTCTTCTGTTGTTTTTTGTTAATTCTGGTGGCAGTAGATCTGTGGATTCTCCCTTTAGCAAATATTCGGGTGAAAAACCTGTAACTGAATGGTCCGTTTCGTTATATTTTTTCCTGCATTCTTCTGCTATTGTGGCCCATGATTTTTTTCTTGTATTTCCATTTAATGTACATCTTATTTTGTTGACCAACGTTTGATTTAATCTTTCGTTCAGCCCGTTTGAAAACGGTGCGTCTACGGCTGTGAAAATCAATTGTATATTTCTTGTTTTAAGATAGTTTTTGAGCTCTTTGGAGTTTATTCCAGGATATTGGTCCGAGAGTATTGTTTCTATTTTCTCTTCCTCTGGTATTTTTTTTATTAATTTTATAAAATCGGATGCGTTTTGATTTTTTGAGCATAAAATATAAGCGTATCTAGTAAAGTGATCTTCTAGTAGGTGTAAGTACCTTTTCGTCGATCTTTGTCCACCAAATCCGCCGATGGTATCTAATGACATTATTTGCAAAGGCCTCTCTGCTGGTCCTAGGTGTGACATAAGTCCGTATTTTCTGTTTAGTCTTGTTTTGTTTTTAATACAAATTTCGCAATTTTTACATATATGTTGTATATTTTTGCCCATATTTGGTGCGGTGTAAAATGGTTTTATCTTAAGTGTAGTCTGGTTAATTCCAGTGTGGCAGTATTTTTCGTGGATGCGCTTTATCAAGGTTTTGCTGTATTCCTCACTCAGCACAATTTTTTTCTTGTTTCTTAATTTTCGGTAATAAATTTCATCTTCTACTGTGAAGTTTTGTGTATTTTCTGTTATTTGTTTGTTTAGTTTTTGGTCGTCTATTATTTCCTGCATGGTAATATTATTTACTGTTTTTAACACATCCTCTGAATTTTCATCTGGTTCCAAGATCGGATTTCGACTAAAGAAGTCTGCTTCTGCATTATTTTTTCCCGGGTTATATTTAACAATGCAGTTATATTGAGATATGTAGTGTATCATATCTCCTAACTCATCATCTGTTCTATTTTTCACATTTAAGTTCTCCAAAGGTCTATGGTCAGAGTATATTGTAAAGAAATTTCCGATTAACCAATATTGCCAGAACTTTATACTTTCTTTAATGGCTAGGCATTCTAGGAAAATTGCCTTTCTTTTCTTTTGTGTTTCGTTTAATTTTTTTGAAAAGTATGCCACCGTTTTTATTGTGCCATCCGCTTGGGGTTGTTTTAGTACTGCTCCAAGACCCTTGATGCTTGCGTCCGTGTATATGAAAATATCTGATTTTGGATTAAATATGGCTAGGACTGGTCCTGAACACAAAATTTCTTTTATGTTTTTGAACGCAGCTATGCAGTCATCGGACCAATAGAATTCCACATTCTTTCTGAGCAAGTTGTGCAAAGGCTCAAGAATTTGTGTGATTTTTGGTACATATTTTCTTTCAAAATTTATTTTTCCTGGAAACTGCCTTATTTGTTTTCTGTTTTTTGGTGTATTGAAATCTTTTATTGATTTTAGATTATCTTTCAGTGGTGTGATTGTGTTATTCTTTATTAAGTGGCCTAAATATTTTACTTCGTTTTTTGCAAATTTGCATTTCGTAAATTTTAGTTTTAATCCCTCTTCTTTTATTGCGTCAAGCAATAATCTAATCTGATTTAAGTGGTCTTCAAATGTCTTTGAAAAGATCATTATATCATCTATGTAATTTACACAGAATTTAGATAAATTGTATTTTTTTATTATGTTTACCAAGATTCTTTGAAAGATCGCTGGTGACGTCTTTAAACCGAAGGGAAGACATGTCCACTGGTAGTGACCTTCTTGGGTTACAAATCCCGTTTTTTGTCTGTCTCCAACTCTCAATGGAATGGACCAAAAAGCTGAGTTTACGTCCAATGTTGTGAAATACTTGCAACCTATTGTTTTTATCATTAAGTCTTCTATTAACGGAAATGGCTGAGATTGTGGGACAATTATCTTGTTTAAATCTCTAAAGTCTACGCACAGCCTGTTCTTTTTATTTTCTTCTTTTTTGAAGGCCAGTGTGACTGGTGCCGCGAAGGGGCTATATGAGTCTTCAACCAGACCATGTTTTAAAAGTTGTGATACTTATTCTTCTATTTCTTTCCTGTCATTTATTGAACATCTATATGGTCTCTTAGAACAATATTTATCAATTTGTAAGTCGATAAATGCTTCATAGTTTTTTACCTTACCGACGTCGTATTTATCTATAGCAAAAATATCTTTATAATTATTTACTAAAATTTGCATTTTTTCTTTTCTATCTTCACTTAAGTGATCTAAGTCTATCTTGAATTCATTTGTTTTTATAAATTCATTAAAATTTATCTCATATCTATCATCAATCCTTAAATCGACTTTAGTATCTTTATTTTTATCTTTTATATCTGAGTTTTTGTTTTCCTTAGAATTAATTGTTTCATTTTTTTTTCTTTTTGCATTTTGGAATTGGATGTTTAAATTCTCATCATGAGTCAATCCAAATCTCTGTACACTATCTAGCCCTAAGATCAGATCAAAATTAAAGTTTTCATTATCATATACAAAGGCATTTAAAACTCCTTTTATACCATGTATTTCTGCATTTAATTTTATAAAACCATAGCTTCTGCCCCACCCACTAATTGTTTTTAGCTGGTAGTTCTTCTTACTTTTTATAAGTTCTTTATTTAGTAATTTTGCATTTATTACTGTTATTCTTGAACCTGGGTCATAAAGTACTTTCACCTCCACAGACTCCTCTAATTTTACTTTCATTTCAATTAGTGGGGGGATTTCTAGTTTTTTGGATCCTCTTCTGATAGTTGTACGTTTAATAGTGTGTTTAATAATTCGTTATTTTCTTTCCTTTCGTTTTTGTACCAGCACGTACTTTCAGGATGAAATCTATTCTTTTTTCCTTTTATATGCTTCTATATAGTCTAAGAAACATATATGCAAAGCATCCAAACAGTACAATTCGCCAATTTTTTGTTCTTCAAGTTTAAGTGAACTACGAGCCCCATTGTTAATCCTTTAACGGAAATTATTTCTAACTTTCGACAAGTAGAACAATGAATGGAAAAGGTAGACGGTTGAAATCATTGTATATATTGCTTCTATATAGTCTAAGAAACATATATGCAAAGCATCCAAACAGTACAATTCGCCAATTTTATGTTCTTCAAGTTTAAGTGAACTACGATCCCCATTGTTAATCCTTTAACGGAAATTAATTGTAATTTTCTACAATTAGAACAATGAATGGAACAGGTAGACTGTTGAAATCATTGTATATATTGCTTCTATATAGTCTAAGAAACATATATGCAAAGCATCCAAACAGTACCATTCGCCAATTTTTTGTTCTTCAAGTTTAAGTGAACTACGATCCCCATTGATAATCGTTTAAAGGAAATTATTTGTAAATTTCGACAAGTAGAACAATGATTGGAACACGTAGACGGTTGAAATCTTTGTATATATTGCTTCTATATAGTCTAAGAAACATATATGCAAAGCATCTTAACAGTACAATTCGCCAATTTTTTGTTCTTCAAGTTTAAGTGAACAACGAGCCCCATTGATAATCATGAAAGGGAAATTATTTATAAGTTTCTACAAGTAGATCAACGAATAGAACAGGTGGACGGGTGAAATATTTCTATACGATGCTTCTATATAGTCTAAGAAACATATATACAAAGCATCCAAACAGCACCATTCGCCAATTTGTTGTTCTTCAAGTTTAAGTGAACAACAAGCCCCATTGATAATCATGAAACGGAAATTATTTGTAACTTTCTACAAGTAGAACAATGAATAGAACAGGTAGACGGGTGAAATCTTTCTATATGTTGCTTCTATATAGTCTAAGAAACATATATGCAAAACATCCAAACAGTACCATTCGCCAATTTTTTGTTCTTCAAGTTTAGGTGAACAACGAGCCCCATTGATAATCATGAAACGGAAATTATTTGTAACTTTCTACAAGTAGAACAATGAATGGAACAGGTAGACGGTTGAAATCATTGTATATATTGCTTCCATATAGTCTATGAAACATATATGCAAAGCATCCAAACAGTACAATTCGCGAATTTATTGTTCTTCAAGTTTAAGTGATCTACGATACCCATTGATAATCATGAAAGGGAAATTATTTGTAACTTTCTACAAATAGAACAATGAATAGAACAGTTAGACTGTTGAAATCTTTCTATATATTGCTTCTATATAGTCTAAGGAACATATATGCAAAGCATCCAAACAGTACAATTCGCCAATTTATTGTTCTTCAAGTTTAAGTGAACTACGATCCCCATTGTTAATCCTTTAACAGAAATTATTTGTAACTTTCGACAAGTAGAACAATGAATGGAACAGGTAGACGGTTAAAATCATTGTATATATTGCTTCTATATAGTCTAAGAAACATATATGCAAAGCATCCAAACAGTGCAATTCCCCAATTTATTGTTCTTCAAGTTTAAGTGAACAACGAGCCCCATTGTTAATCCTTTAAAGGAAATTATTTGTAAATTTCGACAAGTAGAACAATGATTGGAACACGTAGACGGTTGAAATCTTTGTAAATATTGCTTCCATATAGTCTAAAAAACATATATCCAAAGCAGCCAAACAGTACCATTCGCCAATTTTATGTTCTTCAAGTTTAAGTGAACAATGAGCCACATTGTTAATCCTTTAAAGGAAATTATTTGTAAATCTCGACAAGTAGAACAATGAATGGAAAAGGTAGACTGTTGAAATCATTGTATATATTGCTTCTATATAGTCTAAGAAACATATATGCAAATCATCCAATCAGTACAATTCGCCAATTTTATGTTCTTCAAGTTTAAGTAAACAATGAGCCCCAATGGTTAATCCTTTATCGGAAATTATTTGTAATTTTCGACAAGTAGAACAATGAATGGAACAGGTAGACGGTTGAAATCATTGTATATATTGCTTCTATATAGTCTAAGAAACATATATGCAAAGCATCCAAACAGTACAATTCGCCAATTTTTTGTTCTTCATGTTTAAGTGAACAACGAGCCCCACTGATAATCATGAAACGGAAATTATTTGTAACTTTCTACAAGTAGAACAATGAAATGTACAGGTAGACGGGTGAAGCCTTTCTATATATTGCTTCTATATATTCTAGGAAACATATATGCAAAGCATCCAAACAGTACATTTCGCCAATTTTTTGTTCTTCAAGTTTAAGTGAACTACGAGCCCCATTGTTAATCCTTTAAAGGAAATTATTTGTAACTTTCTACAAGTAGAACAATGAATAGAACAGGTAGACGGGTGA
Organism: Cerceris ruficornis; assembly: GCA_963989415.1. NCBI lineage: Eukaryota > Metazoa > Arthropoda > Insecta > Hymenoptera > Crabronidae > Cerceris > Cerceris ruficornis. The sequence goes on from CAXDIW010000174.1 coordinate 68,568, forward strand.
AGTCTTTCTATATATTGCTTCTATATATTCTAGGAAACATATATGCAAAGCATCCAAACAGTACATTTCGCCAATTTTTTGTTCTTCAAGTTTAAGTGAACTACGAGTCCCATTGTTAATCCTTCAACGGAAATTATTTGTAATTTTCTACAATTAGAACAATGAATGGAACAGGTAGACGGTTGAAATCTTTGTATATATTGTTTTTATATAGTCTAAGAAACATACCTGCAAAGGATCCAAGTAGTACCATTCGCGAATTTATTGTTCTTCAAGTTTAAGTGAACAACGAGCCCCATTGATAATCATGAAATGGAAATTATTTGTAACTTTCTACAAATAGAACAATGAATAGAACAGTTAGACTGTTGAAATCTTTGTATATGTTGCTTCTATATAGTCTAAGAAACCTATGTGCAAAGCATCTAAACAGTAACATTCGCCAATTTTTTGATCTTCAAGTTTAAGTGAACAGCGAGCCCCATTGATAATCATGAAATGGAAATTATTTGTAACTTTCGACAAGTAGAACAATGAATAGTACAGGTAGACGGGTGAAGCCTTTCTATATGTTGCTTCTATATAGTGTAAGAAACATATATGCAAAGCATCCAAACAGTACTATTCGCCAATTTATTGTTCTTCAAGTTTAAGTGAACTACGATCCCCATTGTTAATCCTTTAACGGAAATTATTTGTAACTTTCGACAATTAAAACAATGAATGGAACAAGTAGACGGTTGAAATCTTTGTATATATTGCTTCTATATAGTCTAAGAACCATATATGCAAAGCATCCAAACAGTACAATTCGCGAATTTTTTGTTCTCCAAGTTTAAGTGAACTACGAGCCCCATTGTTAATCCTTTAACGGAAATTATTTCTAAATTTCGACAAGGAGAACAATGAATGGAACAGGTAGACGGTTGAAATCATTGTATATATTGCTTCTATATAGTCTAAGAAACATATATGCAAAGCAACCAAACAGTACCATTCGCCAATTTTTTGTTCTTCATGTTTAAGTGAACAACGAGCCCCATTGATAATCATGAAACGGAAATTATTTGTAACTTTCTACAAGTTGAACAATGAATAGAACAGGTAGACGGTTGAAATTTTTGTATATGTTGCTTCTATATAGTCTAAGAAACCTATGTGCAAAGCATCTAAACAGTAACATTCGCCAATTTATTGATCTTCAAGTTTAAGTGAACAGCGAGCCCCATTGATAATCATGAAATGGAAATTATTTGTAACTTACGACAAGTAGAACAATGAATAGTACAGTTAGACGGGTGAAGTCTTTCTATATGTTGCTTCTATATAGTGTAAGAAACATATATGCAAAGCATCCAAACAGTACAATTCGCCAATTTATTGTTCTTCAAGTTTAAGTGAACTACGATCCCCATTGTTAATCCTTTAACGGAAATTATTTGTAACTTTCGACAAGTAAAACAATGAATGGAACAGGTAGACGGTTGAAATCTTTGTATATATTGCTTCTATATAGTCTAAGAAACATATATGCAAAGAATCCAAACAGTACCATACGCCAATTTATTGTTCTTCAAGTTTAAGTGAACAACGAGCCCCATTGTTAATCCTTTAAAGGAAATTATTTGTAAATTTCGACAAGTAGAACAATGAATGGAACAGGTAGACGGTTGAAATCTTTGTATATATTGCTTCTATATAGTCTAAGAAACATATATGCAAAGCATCCAAACGGTACCATTCGCCAATTTTTTGTTCTTCAAGGTTAAGTGAACAATGAGCCCCATTGTTAATAATTTATCGGAAATTATTTGTAACTTTCTACAAGTAGAACAATGAATGGAACAGGTAGACGGTTGAAATCTTTGAATATATTGATTCTATATAGTCTAAGAAACTTACATGCAAAGCATCCAAACAGTACATTTCGCCAATTTTTTGTTCTTCAAGTTTAAGTGAACAATGAGCCCCAATGGTTAATCCTTTATCGGAAATTATTTGTAACTTTCGACAAGTAGAACAATGGATGGAACAGGTAGACGGTTGAAATATTTGTATATATTGCTTCTATATAACCTAAGAAACATATATGCAAAGCATCCACACAGTACAATTCGCCAATTTTTTGTTCTTCAAGGTGAAGTCAACAATGAGCCCGATTGTTAATCCTTTATCGGAAATTATTTGTAATTTTCGACAAGTAGAACAATGAATGGAACATGTAAACGGTTGAAATCTTTGTATATGTTGCTTCAATATAATCTAAGAAACATATATGCATAGCATCCAAACAGTACCATTCGCCAATTTTTTGTTCTTCAAGTTTAAGTGAACAACGAGCCCCATTGTTAATCCTTTAAAGGAAATTATTTGTAAATTTCGACAAGTAGAAAAATGATTGGAACACGTAGACGGTTGAAATCTTTGTATATATTGCTTCCATATAGTCTAAGAAACATGTACGCAAAGCATCCAAACAGTACCATTCACCAATTTTTTGTTCTTCAAGTTTAAGTGAACAATGAGCCCCAATGGTTAATCCTTTATCGGAAATTATTTGTAATTTTCGACAAGTAGAACAATGAATGGAACATGTAAACGGTTGAAATCTTTGTATATGTTGCTTCTATATAATCTAAGAAACATATATGCATAGCATCCAAACAGTACCATTCGCCAATTTTTTGTTCTTCAAGGTTAAGTGAACAATGAGCCACATTGTTAATCCTTTATCGGAAATTATTTGTAACTTTCTACAAGTAGAACAATGATTGGAACACGTAGACGGTTGAAATCTTTGTATATATTGCTTCTATATAGTGCAAGAAACATATATGCAAAGCATCCAAACAGTACCATTCGCCAATTTTTTGTTCTTCAAGGTTAAGTGAACAATGAGCCCAATTGTTAATCCATTATCGGAAATTATTTCTAAATATCGACAAGTAGAACAATGAATGGAACACGTAGACGGTTGAAATCATTGTATATATTGCTTCCATATAGTCTAAGAAACATGTACGCAAAGCATCCAAACAGTACCATTCGCCAATTTTTTGTTCTTCAAGTTTAAGTGAACAATGAGCCCCAATGGTTAATCCTTTATCGGAAATTATTTGTAAATGTCGACAAGCAGAACAATGATTGGAACAAGTAGACGGTTGAAATCTTTGTATATATTGCTTCCATATAGTCTAAGAAACATGTACGCAAAGCATCCAAACAGTACCATTCGCCAATTTTTTGTTCTTCAAGTTTAAGTGAACTACGAGCCGCATTGTTAATCCTTTAAAGGAAATTATTTGTAAATTTCGACAAGTAGGACAACGATTGGAACACGTAGACGGTTGAAATCTTTGTATATATCTTCCATATAGTCTAAGAAACATGTACGCAAAGCATCCAGACAGTACCATTCGCCAATTTTTTGTTCTTCAAGTTTAAGTGAACAATGAGCCTCAATGGTTAATCCTTTATCGGAAATTATTTGTAATTTTCGACAAGTAGAACAATGAATGGAACAGGTAGACGGTTGAAATCTTTGTATATATTGCTTCCGTATAGTCTAAGAAACATATATGCAAAGCATCCAAACAGTACCATTCGCCAATTTTTTGTTCTTCAAGGTTAAGTGAACAATGAGCCCGATTGTTAATCCTTTATCAGAAATTATTCCTAACTTTCGACAAGTAGAACAATTAATGGAACACGTAGACGGTTGAAATTTTTGTATATATTGCTTCCATATAGTCTAAGAAACATTTACGCAAAGCATCCAAACAGTACCATTCTCCAATTTTTTGTTCTTCAAGTTTAAGTGAACAATGAGCCCCAATGGTTAATCCTTTATTGGAAATTATTTGTAATTTTCGACAAGTAGAACAATGAATGGAAAACGTAGACTGTTGAAAACTTTGTATATATTGCTTCTATATAGACTAAGAAACATATATGCAAAGCATCCAAACAGTACAATTCGCCAATTTATTGTTCTTCAAGTTTAAGTGAACAACGAGCCCCATTGTTAACCCTTTAAAGGAAATTATTTGTAAATTTCGACAAGTAGAACAATGATTGGAAAACGTAGACGGTTGAAATCTTTGTATATATTGCTTCCATATAGTCTAAGAAACATGTACGCAAAGCATCCAAACAGTACCATTCGCCAATTTTTGGTTCTTCAAGTTTAAGTGAACAATGAGCCCCAATGGTTAATCCTTTATCGGAAATTATTTGTAATTTTCGACAAGTAGAACAATGAATGGAACAGGTAGACTGTTGAAATCTTTGTATATATTGCTTCTATATAGTCTAAGAAACATATATGCAAAGCATCCAAACAGTACCAGTCGACAATTTTTTGTTCTTCAAGTTTAAGTGAACAAAGAGGCCCAATGGTTAATCCTTTATCGGAAATTATTTGTAATTTTCGACAAGTAGAACAATGAATGGAACAGGTAGACTGTTGAAATCTTTGTATATATTGCTTCCGTATAGTCTAAGAAACATATATGCAAAGCATCCAAACAGTACCATTCGCCAATTTTTTGTTCTTCAAGGTTAAGTGAACAATGAGCCCGATTGTTAATCCTTTATCAGAAATTATTCCTAACTTTCGACAAGTAGAACAATGAATGGAACACGTAGACGGTTGAAATTTTTGTATATATTGCTTCCATATAGTCTAAGAAACATTTACGCAAAGCATCCAAACAGTACCATTCTCCAATTTTTTGTTCTTCAAGTTTAAGTGAACAATGAGCCCCAATGGTTAATCCTTTATTGGAAATTATTTGTAATTTTCGACAAGTAGAACAATGAATGGAAAACGTAGACTGTTGAAAACTTTGTATATATTGCTTCTATATAGACTAAGAAACATATATGCAAAGCATCCAAACAGTACAATTCGCCAATTTATTGTTCTTCAAGTTTAAGTGAACAACGAGCCCCATTGTTAACCCTTTAAAGGAAATTATTTGTAAATTTCGACAAGTAGAACAATGATTGGAAAACGTAGACGGTTGAAATCTTTGTATATATTGCTTCCATATAGTCTAAGAAACATGTACGCAAAGCATCCAAACAGTACCATTCGCCAATTTTTGGTTCTTCAAGTTTAAGTGAACAATGAGCCCCAATGGTTAATCCTTTATCGGAAATTATTTGTAATTTTCGACAAGTAGAACAATGAATGGAACAGGTAGACTGTTGAAATCTTTGTATATATTGCTTCTATATAGTCTAAGAAACATATATGCAAAGCATCCAAACAGTACCAGTCGACAATTTTTTGTTCTTCAAGTTTAAGTGAACAAAGAGGCCCATTGATAATCATGAAACGGAAATTATTTGTAACTTTCGACAAGAAGAACAATAAATAGAACAGGTAGACGGTTGAAATATTTGTATATATTGCTTCCGTATAGTCTAAGAAACATATATGCAAAGCATCCAAACAGTACCATTCGCCAATTTTTTGTTCTTCAAGAGTAAGTGAACAACGAGCCCCATTGTTAATCCTTTAAAGGAAATTATTTGTAAATTTCGACAAGTAGAACAATGATTGGAACACGTAGACGGTTGAAATATTATTATATATTGCTTCCATATAGTCTAAGAAACATATATGCAAAGCATCCAAACAGTACCATTCGCCAATTTTTTGTTCTTCAAGTTTAAGTGAACAACGAGCCCCATGGATAATCATGAAACGGAAATTATTTATAACTTTCGACATGTAGAACAATGAATGGAACAGGTAGACGGTTGAAATCTTTGTATATATTGCTTCCGTATAGTCTAAGAAACATATATGCAAAGCATCCAAACAGTACCATTCGCCAATTTTTTGTTCTTCAAGTTTAAGTGAACAATGAGCCCCAATGGTTAATCCTTTATCGGAAATTATTTGTAACTTTCGACAAGAAGAACAATAAATAGAACAGGTAGACGGTTGAAATATTTGTATATATTGCTTCCGTATAGTCTAAGAAACATATATGCAAAGCATCCAAACAGTACCATTCGCCAATTTTTTGTTCTTCAAGAGTAAGTGAACAACGAGCCCCATTGTTAATCCTTTAAAGGAAATTATTTGTAAATTTCGACAAGTAGAACAATGATTGGAACACGTAGACGGTTGAAATCTTTGCATATATTGCTTCCATATAGTCTAAGAAACATATATGCAAAGCATCCAAACAGTACAATTCGCCAATTTTTTGTTCTTCAAGTTTAAGTGAACAATGAGCCCCATTGTTAATCCTTTATCGGAAATTATTTGTAACTTTCGACAAGTAGAACAATGAATGGAACAGGTAGACTGTTGAAATCTTTGTATATATTGCTTCTATATAATCTAAGAAACAAATATGCAAAGCATCCACACAGTACAATTCGCCAATTTATTGTTCTTCAAGTTTAAGTGAACAACGAGCCCCATTGTTAATCCTTTAAAGGAAATTATTTGTAAATTTCGACAAGCAGAACAATGATTGGCACACGTAGACGGTTGAAATATTTGTATATATTGCTTCCATATAGTCTAAGAAACATATATGCAAAGCATCCAAACAGTACAATTCGCCAATTTTTTGTTCTTCAAGTTTAAGTGAACAATGAGCCCCATTGTTAATCCTTTATCGGAAATTATTTGTAACTTTCGACAAGTAGAACAATGAATGGAACAGGTAGACTGTTGAAATCTTTGTATATATTGCTTCTATATAATCTAAGAATCAAATATGCAAAGCATCCACACAGTACAATTCGCCAATTTATTGTTCTTCAAGTTTAAGTGAACAACGAGCCCCATTGTTAATCCTTTAAAGGAAATTATTTGTAAATTTCGACAAGCAGAACAATGATTGGCACACGTAGACGGTTGAAATATTTGTATATATTGCTTCCATATAGTCTAAGAAACATATATGCAAAGCATCCAAACAGTACCATTCGCCAATTTTTTGTTCTTCAAGGTTAAGTGAACAATGAGCCCCATTGTTAATCCTTTATCGGAAATTATTTGTAACTTTCTACAAGTAGAACAATGAATGGAACAGGTAGACGGTTGAAATCTTTGAATATATTGATTCTATATAGTCTAAGAAACTTACATGCAAAGCATCCAAACAGTACAATTCGCCAATTTTTTGTTCTTCAAGTTTAAGTGAACAATGAGCCCCATTGTTAATCCTTTATCGGAAATTATTTGTAACTTTCGACAAGTAGAACATTGAATGGAACAGGTAGACGGTTGAAATCTTTGTATATATTGCTTCTATATAGTCTAAGAAACATATATGCAAAGCATCCAAACAGTACAATTCGCCAATTTTTTGTTCTTCAAGTTTAAGTGAACAACGAGCCCCATTGTTAATCCTTTAAAGGAAATTATTTGTAAATTTCGACAAGCAGAACAATGATTGGCACACGTAGACGGTTGAAATATTTGTATATATTGCTTCCATATAGTCTAAGAAACATATATGCAAAGCATCCAAACAGTACCATTCGCCAATTTTTTGTTCTTCAAGGTTAAGTGAACAATGAGCCCCATTGTTAATCCTTTATCGGAAATTATTTGTAACTTTCTACAAGTAGAACAATGAATGGAACAGGTAGACGGTTGAAATCTTTGAATATATTGATTCTATATAGTCTAAGAAACTTACATGCAAAGCATCCAAACAGTACAATTCGCCAATTTTTTGTTCTTCAAGTTTAAGTGAACAATGAGCCCCATTGTTAATCCTTTATCGGAAATTATTTGTAACTTTCGACAAGTAGAACATTGAATGGAACAGGTAGACGGTTGAAATCTTTGTATATATTGCTTCTATATAGTCTAAGAAACATATATGCAAAGCATCCAAACAGTACAATTCGCCAATTTTTTGTTCTTCAAGTTTAAGTGAACAATGAGCCCCATTGTTAATCATGAAACGGAAATTATTTGTAACTTTCTACAAGTAGAACAATGAATAGTACAGGTAGCCGGGTGAAGTCTTTCTATATATTGCTTCTATATATTCAAAGAAACATATATGCAAAGCATCCAAAAAGTACATTTCGCCAATTTTTTGCTCTTCAAGTTTAATTGAACTACGAGCCCCATTGTTAATCCTTTAAAGGAAATTATTTGTAAATTTCGACAAGTAGAACAATGAATGGATCATGTAGACGGTTGAAATCATTGTATATATTGCTTCTATATAGTCTAAGAAACATATATGCAAAGCATCCAAACAGTACCATTCGCCAATTTTTTGTCCTTCAAGTTTAAGTGAACAATGAGCCCCATTGTTAATCCTTTATCGGAAATCATTTGTAACTTTCGACAAGTAGAACAATGAATGGAACAGGTAGACGGCTGAAATCCTTGTATATATTGCGTCTATATAATCTAAGAAACATATATGCAAAGCATTCAAATAGTACCATTCGGCAATTTTTTGTTCTTCAAGTTTAAGTGAACTACGAGCCCCATTGTTAATACTTTAACGGAAATTATTTGACCGATTGTCAATGGTGATTATCAATGGGGCTCGCTGTTCAATTAAACTTGAAGATCAAAAAATTGGCGATTGTTACTGTTTAGATGCTTTGCATATAGGTTTCTTAGACTATATAGAAGCAACATATACAAAGATTTCAACCGTCTACCTGTTCTATTCATTGTTCTACTTGTAGAAAGTTATAAATAATTGCCGTTTCATGATTATCAATGGGGCTCGATGTTCACTTAAACTTGAAGAACAAAAAATTGGCGAATGGTACTGTTTGGATGCTTTGCGTACATGTTTCTTAGACTATATGGAAGCAATATATACAAAGATTTCAACCGTCTACGTGTTCCAATCATTGTTCTACTTGTCGAAATTTACAAATAATTTCCTTTTAAGGATTAACAATGGGGCTCGTTGTCCACTTAAACTTGAAGAACAAAAAATTGGCGAATGGTACTGTTTGGATGCTTTGCATATATGTTTCTTAGACTATATAGAAGCAATATATACTTTGATTTCAACCGGCTACCTGTTCCATTCATTGTTCTACTTGTCACAAGTTACAAATAATTTCCGTTAAAGTATTAACAATGGGGCTCGTAGTTCACTTAAACTTGAAGATCAAATAATTGGCAAATTGTACTGTTTGGAAGCTTTGCATATATGTTTCTTAGACTATATAGAAGCAATATATACAATGATTTCAACAGTCTACCTGTTCCATTCATTGTTCTACTTGTCGAAATTTACAAATAATTTCCTTTAAAGGATTAACAATGGGGCTCGTAGTTCACTTAAACTTGAAGAACAAAAAATTGGCGAATGGTACTGTTTGGATGCTTTGCATATATGTTTCTTAGATTATATAGACGCAATATATACAAGGATTTCAACCGTCTACCTGTTCCATTCATTGTTCTACTTGTCGAAAGTTACAAATAATTACCGATAAAGGATTAACCATTGGGGCTCATTGTTCACTTAAACTTGAAGAACAAAAAATTGGCGAATTGTACTGTTTGGATGCTTTGCATATATGTTTCTTAGACTATATAGAAGCAATATATACATTGATTTCAACCGTCTACCTGTTCCACTCATTGTTCTACTTGTCGAAAGTTACAAATAATTTGCGTTAAAGTATTAACAATGGGTCTCGTAGTTCACTTAAACTTGAAGATGAAATAATTGGCGAATTGTACTGTTTGGATGCTTTGCATATATGTTTCTTAGACTATATAGAAGCAATATATACAAGGATTTCAACCGTCTACCTGTTCCATTCATTGTTCTACTTGTCGAAAGTTACAAATAATTACCGATAAAGGATTAACCATTGGGGCTCATTGTTCACTTAAACTTGAAGAACAAAAAATTGGCGAATTGTACTGTTTGGATGCTTTCCAAATATGTTTCTTAGACTATATAGACGCAATATATACAATGATTTCAACCGTCTACATATTCCATTCATTATTCTACTTGCGGAAATTTACAAATAATTTCCTTTAAAGGATTAACAATGGGGCTCGTAGTTCACTTAAACTTGAAGAGCAAAAAATTGGCGAATTGTACTGTTTGGACGCTATGCATATATGTTTCTTAGACTATATAGACGCAATATATACAATGATTTCAACCGTCTACGTGTTCCAATCATTGTTCTACTTGTCGAAATTTACGAATAATTTCCTTTAAAGGATTAACAATTGGGCTCGTTGTTCACTTAAACTTGAAGAACAAAAAATTGATGAATGGTACTGTTTGGATGCTTTGCAGATATGTTTCTTAGACTATATATAAGCAATATATACATTGATTTGAATCGTCTACCTGTTCCATTCATTGTTCTACTTGTCGCAAGTTACAAATAATTTCCGTTAAAGTATTAACAATGGGGCTCGTAGTTCACTTAAACTACAAGATCATATAATTGGCGAATTGTACTGTTTGGATGATATGCATATATGTTTCTTAGACTATATAGAAGCAATATATACAAAGATTTCAACCGTCTACCTGTTCCATTCATTGTTCTGCTTGTCGAAAGTTACAAATAATTTCCGTTAAGGGATTAACAATGGGGATCGTAGTTTACTTAAACTTGAAGAACAAAAAATTGGCGAATTGTACTGTTTGGATGCTTTGCATATATGTTTCTTAGACTATATAGAAGCAATATATACAATGATTTCAACAGTCTACCTTTTCCATTCATTGTTCTACTTGTCGAAATTTACAAATAATTTCCTTTAAAGGATTAGCAATGGGGCTCGTAGTTCACTTAAACTTGAAGAACAAAAAATTGGAGAAGGGTACTGTTTGGATGCTTTGCATATATGTTTCTTAGACTATTTAGAAGCAATATATAGAAAGATTTCACCCGTCTACCTGTACTATTCATTGTTCTACTTGTAGAAAGTTACAAATAATTTCCATTTCATGATTATCAATGGGGCTCGCTGTTCACTTAAACTTGAAGATCAAAAAATTGGCGATTGTTACTGTTTAGATGCTTTGCATATATGTTTCTTAGACTATATAGAAGCAATATATACATTGATTTCAACCGTCTAACTGTTCCATTCATTGTTCTACTTGTCGAAAGTTACAAATAATTTCCGATAAAGGATTAAACATTGGGGCTCATTGTTCACTTAAACTTGAACAACAAAAAATTGGCGAATTGTACTGTTTGGATGCTTTGCATATATGTTTCTTAGACTATATAGAAGCAATATATACAAAGATTTCAACCGTCTACCTGTTCCATTCATTGTTCTACTTGTCGAAAGTTACAAATAATTTCCGATAAAGGATTAACAATGGAGCTCATTGTTCACTTAAACTTGAAGAACAAAAAATTGGCGAATGGTACTGTTTGGATGCTTTGCGTACATGTTTCTTAGACCATATGGAAGCAATATATACAAAGATTTCAACCGTCTACGTGTTCCAATCATTGTTCTACTTGTCGTAATTTACAATTAATTTCCTTTAAAGGACTAACAATGGGGCTCGTTGTTCACTTAAACTTGAAGAACAATAAATTGGCGAATTGTACTGTTTGGATGCTTTGCATATATGTTTCTTAGACTATATAGAAGCAATATATACAAAGATTTCAACCGTCTAACTGTTCCATTCATTGTTCTACTTGTCGAAAGTTACAAATAATTTCCGATAAAGGATTAACAATGGGGATCGTAGTTTACTTAAACTTGAAGAACAAAAAATTGGCGAATTGTACTGTTTGGATGCTTTGCATATATGTTTCTTAGACTATATAGAAGCAATATATACAAAGATTTCAACCGTCTACCTGTTCCATTCATTGTTCTACTTGTCGAAAGTTACAAATAATTTCCGATAAAGGATTAACAATGGAGCTCATTGTTCACTTAAACTTGAAGAACAAAAAATTGGCGAATGGTACTGTTTGGATGATTTGCATATATGTTTCTTAGACTATTTAGAAGCAATATATACAAAGATTTCAACCGTCTACCTATTCCATTCATTGTTCTACTTGTCGAAAGTTACAAATAATTTCCGATAAAGGATTAACCATTGGGGCTCATTGCTCACTTAAACTTGAAGAACAAAAAATTGGCGAATTGTACTGTTTGGATGCTTTGCATATATGTTTCTTAAACTATATAGAAGCAATATATACAATGATTTCAACCGTCTACCTGTTCCATTCATTGTTGTACTTGTCGCAAGTTACAAATAATTTCCGTTTAAGGAGTAACAATGGGGCTCGTAGTTCACTTAAACTTGAAGAACAAAAAATTGGCGAATGGTACTGTTTGGATGCTTTGCATATATGTTTCTTAGACTATTTAGAAGCAATATATACAAAGATTTCAACCGTCTACCTGTTCCATTCATTGTTCTACTTGTCGAAAGTTACAAATAATTTCCATTTCATGATTATCAATGGGGCTCGCTGTTCACTTAAACTCGAAGATCAAAAAATTGGCGATTGTTACTGTTTAGATGATTTTCATATAGGTTTCTTAGACTATATAGAAGCAACATATACAAAGATTTCAACCGTCTACGTGTTCCAATCATTGTTCTACTTGTCGTAATTTACAAATAATTTCCTTTAAAGGATTAACAATGGGGCTCGTTGTTCACTTAAACTTGAAGAACAATAAATTGGCGAACTGTACTGTTTGGATGCTTTGCATATATGTTTCTTATACTATATAGAAGCAATATATACAAAGATTTCAACCGTCTACCTGTTCCATTCACTGTTCTACTTGTCGAAAGTTACAAATAATTTCCGATAAAGGATTAACAATGGGGATCGTAGTTTACTTAAACTTGAAGAACAAAGAATTGGCGAATTGTACTGTTTGGATGCTTTGCATATATGTTTCTTAGACAATATAGAAGCAATATATACAAAGATTTCAACCGTCTACCTGTTCCATTCATTGTTCTACTTGTCGAAAGTTACAAATAACTTCCGATAAAGGATTAACAATGGAGCTCATTGTTCACTTAAACTTGAAGAACAAAAAATTGGCGAATGGTACTGTTTGGATGCTTTGCGTACATGTTTCTTAGACCATATGGAAGCAATATATACAAAGATTTCAACCGTCTACGTGTTCCAATCATTGTTCTACTTGTCGTAATTTACAAATAATTTCCTTTAAAGTATTAACAATGGGGCTCGTTGTTCACTTAAACTTGAAGAACAATAAATTGGCGAATTGTACTATTTGGATGCTTTGCATATATGTTTCTTAGACTATATAGAACCAATATATACAAAGATTTCAACCGTCTACCTGTTCCATTCATTGTTCTACTTGTCGAAAGTTACAAATAATTTCCGATAAAGGATTAAACATTGGGGCTCATTGTTCACTTAAACTTGAAGAACAAAAAATTGGCGAATTGTACTGTTTGGATGCTTTGCATATATGTTTCTTAGACTATATAGAAGCAATATATACAAAGATTTCAACCGTCTACCTGTTCCATTCATTGTTCTACTTGTCGAAAGTTACAAATAATTTCCGATAAAGGATTAACAATGGAGCTCATTGTTCACTTAAACTTGAAGAACAAAAAATTGGCGAATGGTACTGTTTGGATGCTTTGCGTACATGTTTCTTAGACCATATGGAAGCAATATATATAAAGATTTCAACCGTCTACGTGTTCCAATCATTGTTCTACTTGTCGTAATTTACAATTGATTTCCTTTAAAGGACTAACAATGGGGCTCGTTGTTCACTTAAACTTGAAGAACAATAAATTGGCGAATTGTACTGTTTGGATGCTTTGCATATATGTTTCTTAGACTATATAGAAGCAATATATACAAAGATTTCAACCGTCTAACTGTTCCATTCATTGTACTACTTGTCGAAAGTTACAAATAATTTCCGATAAAGGATTAAACATTGGGGCTCATTGTTCACTTAAACTTGAAGAACAAAAAATTTGCGAATTGTACTGTTTGGATGCTTTGCATATATGTTTCTTAGACTATATAGAAGCAATATATACAAAGATTTCAACCGTCTACCTGTTCCATTCATTGTTCTACTTGTCGAAAGTTACAAATAATTTCCGATAAAGGATTAACAATGGAGCTCATTGTTCACTTAAACTTGAAGAACAAAAAATTGGCGAATGGTACTGTTTGGATGCTTTGCGTACATGTTTCTTAGACTATTTAGAAGCAATATATAGAAAGATTTCAACCGTCTACCTGTTCCATTCACTGTTCTACTTGTCGAAAGTTACAAATAATTTCCGATAAAGGATTAACAATGGGGATCGTAGTTTACTTAAACTTGAAGAACAAAAAATCGGCGAATTGTACTGTTTGGATGCTTTGCATATATGTTTCTTAGACTATATAGAAGCAATATATACAAAGATTTCAACCGTCTACCTGTTCCATTCATTGTTCTACTTGTCGAAAGCTACAAATAATTTCCGATAAAGGATTAACAATGGAGCTCATTGTTCACTTAAACTTGAAGAACAAAAAATTGGCGAATGGTACTGTTGGGATGATTTGCATATATGTTTCTTAGACTATTTAGAAGCAATATATACAAAGATTTCAACCGTCTACCTTTTCCATTCATTGTTCTACTTGTCGAAAGTTACAAATAATTTCCGATAAAGGATTAACAATGGAGCTCATTGTTCACTTAAACTTGAAGAACAAAAAATTGGCGAATGGTACTGTTTGGATGCTTTGCGTACATGTTTCTTAGACCATATGGAAGCAATATATACAAAGATTTCAACCGTCTACGTGTTCCAATCATTGTTCTACTTGTCGAAATTTACAAATAATTTCCTTTTAAGGATTAACAATGGGGCTCGTTGTCCACTTAAACTTGAAGAACAAAAAATTGGCGAATGGTACTGTTTGGATGCTTTGCATATATGTTTCTTAGACTATATAGAAGCAATATATACTTTGATTTCAACCGGCTACCTGTTCCATTCATTGTTCTACCTGTCACAAGTTACAAATAATTTCCGTTAAAGTATTAACAATGGGGCTCGTAGTTCACTTAAACTTGAAGATCAAATAATTGGCAAATTGTACTGTTTGGAAGCTTTGCATATATGTTTCTTAGACTATATAGAAGCAATATATACAATGATTTCAACAGTCTACCTGTTCCATTCATTGTTCTACTTGTCGAAATTTACAAATAATTTCCTTTAAAGGATTAACAATGGGGCTCGTAGTTCACTTAAACTTGAAGAACAAAAAATTGGCGAATGGTACTGTTTGGATGCTTTGCATATATGTTTCTTAGATTATATAGACGCAATATATACAAGGATTTCAACCGTCTACCTGTTCCATTCATTGTTCTACTTGTCGAAAGTTACAAATAATTACCGATAAAGGATTAACCATTGGGGCTCATTGTTCACTTAAACTTGAAGAACAAAAAATTGGCGAATTGTACTGTTTGGATGCTTTGCATATATGTTTCTTAGACTATATAGAAGCAATATATACATTGATTTCAACCGTCTACCTGTTCCACTCATTGTTCTACTTGTCGAAAGTTACAAATAATTTCCTTTAAAGGATTAACAATGGGGCTCGTAGTTCACTTAAACTTGAAGAGCAAAAAATTGGCGAATTGTACTGTTTGGACGCTATGCATATATGTTTCTTAGACTATATAGACGCAATATATACAATGATTTCAACCGTCTACGTGTTCCAATCATTGTTCTACTTGTCGAAATTTACGAATAATTTCCTTTAAAGGATTAACAATTGGGCTCGTTGTTCACTTAAACTTGAAGAACAAAAAATTGATGAATGGTACTGTTTGGATGCTTTGCAGATATGTTTCTTAGACTATATATAAGCAATATATACATTGATTTGAATCGTCTACCTGTTCCATTCATTGTTCTACTTGTCGCAAGTTACAAATAATTTCCGTTAAAGTATTAACAATGGGGCTCGTAGTTCACTTAAACTTCAAGATCATATAATTGGCGAATTGTACTGTTTGGATGATATGCATATATGTTTCTTAGACTATATAGAAGCAATATATACAAAGATTTCAACCGTCTACCTGTTCCATTCATTGTTCTGCTTGTCGAAAGTTACAAATAATTTCCGTTAAGGGATTAACAATGGGGATCGTAGTTTACTTAAACTTGAAGAACAAAAAATTGGCGAATTGTACTGTTTGGATGCTTTGCATATATGTTTCTTAGACTATATAGAAGCAATATATACAATGATTTCAACAGTCTACCTTTTCCATTCATTGTTCTACTTGTCGAAATTTACAAATAATTTCCTTTAAAGGATTAGCAATGGGGCTCGTAGTTCACTTAAACTTGAAGAACAAAAAATTGGAGAAGGGTACTGTTTGGATGCTTTGCATATATGTTTCTTAGACTATTTAGAAGCAATATATAGAAAGATTTCACCCGTCTACCTGTACTATTCATTGTTCTACTTGTAGAAAGTTACAAATAATTTCCATTTCATGATTATCAATGGGGCTCGCTGTTCACTTAAACTTGAAGATCAAAAAATTGGCGATTGTTACTGTTTAGATGCTTTGCATATATGTTTCTTAGACTATATAGAAGCAATATATACATTGATTTCAACCGTCTAACTGTTCCATTCATTGTTCTACTTGTCGAAAGTTACAAATAATTTCCGATAAAGGATTAAACATTGGGGCTCATTGTTCACTTAAACTTGAACAACAAAAAATTGGCGAATTGTACTGTTTGGATGCTTTGCATATATGTTTCTTAGACTATATAGAAGCAATATATACAAAGATTTCAACCGTCTACCTGTTCCATTCATTGTTCTACTTGTCGAAAGTTACAAATAATTTCCGATAAAGGATTAACAATGGAGCTCATTGTTCACTTAAACTTGAAGAACAAAAAATTGGCGAATGGTACTGTTTGGATGCTTTGCGTACATGTTTCTTAGACCATATGGAAGCAATATATACAAAGATTTCAACCGTCTACGTGTTCCAATCATTGTTCTACTTGTCGTAATTTACAATTAATTTCCTTTAAAGGACTAACAATGGGGCTCGTTGTTCACTTAAACTTGAAGAACAATAAATTGGCGAATTGTACTGTTTGGATGCTTTGCATATATGTTTCTTAGACTATATAGAAGCAATATATACAAAGATTTCAACCGTCTAACTGTTCCATTCATTGTTCTACTTGTCGAAAGTTACAAATAATTTCCGATAAAGGATTAACAATGGGGATCGTAGTTTACTTAAACTTGAAGAACAAAAAATTGGCGAATTGTACTGTTTGGATGCTTTGCATATATGTTTCTTAGACTATATAGAAGCAATATATACAAAGATTTCAACCGTCTACCTGTTCCATTCATTGTTCTACTTGTCGAAAGTTACAAATAATTTCCGATAAAGGATTAACAATGGAGCTCATTGTTCACTTAAACTTGAAGAACAAAAAATTGGCGAATGGTACTGTTTGGATGATTTGCATATATGTTTCTTAGACTATTTAGAAGCAATATATACAAAGATTTCAACCGTCTACCTATTCCATTCATTGTTCTACTTGTCGAAAGTTACAAATAATTTCCGATAAAGGATTAACCATTGGGGCTCATTGCTCACTTAAACTTGAAGAACAAAAAATTGGCGAATTGTACTGTTTGGATGCTTTGCATATATGTTTCTTAAACTATATAGAAGCAATATATACAATGATTTCAACCGTCTACCTGTTCCATTCATTGTTGTACTTGTCGCAAGTTACAAATAATTTCCGTTTAAGGAGTAACAATGGGGCTCGTAGTTCACTTAAACTTGAAGAACAAAAAATTGGCGAATGGTACTGTTTGGATGCTTTGCATATATGTTTCTTAGACTATTTAGAAGCAATATATACAAAGATTTCAACCGTCTACCTGTTCCATTCATTGTTCTACTTGTCGAAAGTTACAAATAATTTCCATTTCATGATTATCAATGGGGCTCGCTGTTCACTTAAACTCGAAGATCAAAAAATTGGCGATTGTTACTGTTTAGATGATTTTCATATAGGTTTCTTAGACTATATAGAAGCAACATATACAAAGATTTCAACCGTCTACGTGTTCCAATCATTGTTCTACTTGTCGTAATTTACAAATAATTTCCTTTAAAGGATTAACAATGGGGCTCGTTGTTCACTTAAACTTGAAGAACAATAAATTGGCGAACTGTACTGTTTGGATGCTTTGCATATATGTTTCTTATACTATATAGAAGCAATATATACAAAGATTTCAACCGTCTACCTGTTCCATTCACTGTTCTACTTGTCGAAAGTTACAAATAATTTCCGATAAAGGATTAACAATGGGGATCGTAGTTTACTTAAACTTGAAGAACAAAGAATTGGCGAATTGTACTGTTTGGATGCTTTGCATATATGTTTCTTAGACAATATAGAAGCAATATATACAAAGATTTCAACCGTCTACCTGTTCCATTCATTGTTCTACTTGTCGAAAGTTACAAATAACTTCCGATAAAGGATTAACAATGGAGCTCATTGTTCACTTAAACTTGAAGAACAAAAAATTGGCGAATGGTACTGTTTGGATGCTTTGCGTACATGTTTCTTAGACCATATGGAAGCAATATATACAAAGATTTCAACCGTCTACGTGTTCCAATCATTGTTCTACTTGTCGTAATTTACAAATAATTTCCTTTAAAGTATTAACAATGGGGCTCGTTGTTCACTTAAACTTGAAGAACAATAAATTGGCGAATTGTACTATTTGGATGCTTTGCATATATGTTTCTTAGACTATATAGAACCAATATATACAAAGATTTCAACCGTCTACCTGTTCCATTCATTGTTCTACTTGTCGAAAGTTACAAATAATTTCCGATAAAGGATTAAACATTGGGGCTCATTGTTCACTTAAACTTGAAGAACAAAAAATTGGCGAATTGTACTGTTTGGATGCTTTGCATATATGTTTCTTAGACTATATAGAAGCAATATATACAAAGATTTCAACCGTCTACCTGTTCCATTCATTGTTCTACTTGTCGAAAGTTACAAATAATTTCCGATAAAGGATTAACAATGGAGCTCATTGTTCACTTAAACTTGAAGAACAAAAAATTGGCGAATGGTACTGTTTGGATGCTTTGCGTACATGTTTCTTAGACCATATGGAAGCAATATATACAAAGATTTCAACCGTCTACGTGTTCCAATCATTGTTCTACTTGTCGTAATTTACAATTGATTTCCTTTAAAGGACTAACAATGGGGCTCGTTGTTCACTTAAACTTGAAGAACAATAAATTGGCGAATTGTACTGTTTGGATGCTTTGCATATATGTTTCTTAGACTATATAGAAGCAATATATACAAAGATTTCAACCGTCTAACTGTTCCATTCATTGTACTACTTGTCGAAAGTTACAAATAATTTCCGATAAAGGATTAAACATTGGGGCTCATTGTTCACTTAAACTTGAAGAACAAAAAATTGGCGAATGGTACTGTTTGGATGCTTTGCGTACATGTTTCTTAGACTATTTAGAAGCAATATATAGAAAGATTTCAACCGTCTACCTGTTCCATTCACTGTTCTACTTGTCGAAAGTTACAAATAATTTCCGATAAAGGATTAACAATGGGGATCGTAGTTTACTTAAACTTGAAGAACAAAAAATCGGCGAATTGTACTGTTTGGATGCTTTGCATATATGTTTCTTAGACTATATAGAAGCAATATATACAAAGATTTCAATCGTCTACCTGTTCCATTCATTGTTCTACTTGTCGAAAGCTACAAATAATTTCCGATAAAGGATTAACAATGGAGCTCATTGTTCACTTAAACTTGAAGAACAAAAAATTGGCGAATGGTACTGTTGGGATGATTTGCATATATGTTTCTTAGACTATTTAGAAGCAATATATACAAAGATTTCAACCGTCTACCTTTTCCATTCATTGTTCTACTTGTCGAAAGTTACAAATAATTTCCGATAAAGGATTAACAATGGAGCTCATTGTTCACTTAAACTTGAAGAACAAAAAATTGGCGAATGGTACTGTTTGGATGCTTTGCGTACATGTTTCTTAGACCATATGGAAGCAATATATACAAAGATTTCAACCGTCTACGTGTTCCAATCATTGTTCTACTTGTCGTAATTTACAAATAATTTCCTTTAAAGTATTAACAATGGGGCTCGTTGTTCACTTAAACTTGAAGAACAATAAATTGGCGAATTGTACTATTTGGATGCTTTGCATATATGTTTCTTAGACTATATAGAACCAATATATACAAAGATTTCAACCGTCTGACTGTTCCATTCATTGTTCTACTTGTCGAAAGTTACAAATAATTTCCGATAAAGGATTAAACATTGGGGCTCATTGTTCACTTAAACTTGAAGAACAAAAAATTGGCGAATTGTACTGTTTGGATGCTTTGCATATATGTTTCTTAGACTATATAGAAGCAATATATACAAAAATTTCAACCGTCTACCTATTCCATTCATTGTTCTACTTGCCGAAATTTACAAATAATTTCCGTTAAAGTATTAACAATGGGGCTCGTAGTTCACTTAAACTTGAAGATGAAATAATTGGCGAATTGTACTGTTTGGATGCTTTGCATATATGTTTCTTAGATTATATAGAAGCAATATATACAAAGATTTCAACGGTCTACCTGTTCCATTCATTGTTCTACTTATCGAAAGTTACAAATAATTTCCGATAAAGGATTAAACATTGGGGCTCATTGTTCACTTAAACTTGAAGAACAAAAAATTGGCGAATTGTACTGTTTGGATGCTTTGCATATATGTTTCTTAGACTATATAGAGGCAATATATACAAAGATTTCAACCGTCTACCTGTTCCATTCATTGTTCTACTTGTCGAAAGTTACAAATAATTTCCCTTTCATGATTATCAATGGGGCTCGTTGTTCACTTAAACTTGAAGAACAATAAATTGGCGAATGGTACTGTTTGGATGCTTTGCATATATGTTTCTTAGACTATATAGAACCAATATATACAAAGATTTCAACCGTCTAACTGTTCCATTCATTGTTCTACTTGTCTAAAGTTACAAATAATTTCCGATAAAGGATTAAACATTGGGGCTCATTGTTCACTTAAACTAGAAGAACAAAAAATTAGCGAATGGTACTGTTTGGATGCTTTGCATATATGTTTCTTAGACTATATGGAAGCAATATATATAAAGATTTCAACCGTCTACGTGTTCCATTCATTGTTCTACTTGTCGAAAATTACAAATAATTTCCGATAAAGGATTAACAATGGGGCCCGTTGTACACTTAAATTTGAAGATCAAAAAATTGGCGATTGTTACTCTTTGGATGCTTTGCGTACATGTTTCTCAGAATATATGGAAGCAATATATACAAAGATTTCAACCGTCTACGTGTTCCAATCATTGTTCTACTTGTCGAAATTTACAAATAATTTCCGTTTCATGATTATCAATGGGGCTCGTTGTTCACTTAAACTTGAAGAACAAAAAATTGGCGAATGGTACTGTTTGGATGATTTGCATATATGTTTCTTAGACTATATGGAAGTAATATATACAAAGATTTCAACCGTCTACGTGTTCCAATCATTGTTCTACTTGTCGAAATTTACAAATAATTTCCGATAAAGGATTAACCATTGGAGCTCATTGTTCACTTAAACTTAAAAAACAAAAAATTGGCGAATTGTACTGTTTGGATGCTTTTCATATATGTTTCTTAGACTATATGGAAGCAATATATACAATGATTTCAACCGTCTACCTATTCCATTCATTGTTCTACTTGTCGAAATTTACAAATAATTTCCTTTAAAGGATTAACAATGGGGCTCGTTGTACACATAAACTTGAAGAAAAATGTATTGGCGAATTGTACTGTTTGGATGCTTTGCATATATGTTTCTTAGACTATATAGAAGCAATATATACATTGATTTCAACCGTCTACCTGTTCCATTCATTGTTCTACTTGTCGAAAGTTACAAATAATTTCTGTTAAAGGATTAACAATGGGAATCGTAGTTCACTTAAACTTGAAGTACAAAAAATTGGCGAATTGTATTGTTTGGATGCTTTGCATATATGTTTCTTAGACTATATAGAAGCAATATATACAATGATTTCAACCGTCTTCCTGCTCCATTCATTGTTCTACTTGTAGAAAGTTACAAATAATTTCCATTTAAAGGATTAACAATGGGGCTCGTTGTTCACTTAAACTTGAAGAACAATAAATTGGCGAATTGTACTGTTTGGATGCTTTGCATATATGTTTCTTTGACTATATAGAAGCAACATATACATTGATTTCCACCGTCTACCTGTTCCATTCATTGTTCTACTTGTAGAAAATTACAATTAATTTCCGTTAAAGGATTAACAATGGGGCTCGTAGTTCACTTAAACTTGAAGTACAAAAAATTGGCGAATTGTACTGTTTGGATGCTTTGCATATATGTTTCTTAGACTATACAGAAGCAATATATAGAAGGATTTCACTCGTCTACCTTTACTATTCATTGTTCTACTTGTAGAAAGTTACAAATAATTACCACTTCATGATTATCAATGGGGCTCGTTGTTCACTTAAACTTGAAGAACAAAAAATTGGCGAATGGTACTGTTTGGATGCTTTGCATATATGTTTCTTAGACTATATAGAAGCAATATATACAAAGATTTCAACCGTCTACCTGTTCCATTCATTGTTCTACTTGTCGAAAGTTACAAATAATTTCCGTTAAAGGATTAACAATGGGGCTCATAGTTCACTTAAACTTGAAGAACAAAAAATTGGCTCATGGTAATGTTTGGATGCTTTGCGTACATGTTTCTTAGACTATATGGAAGCAATATATACAATGATTTCAACCGTCTACTTGTTCCATTCATTGTTCTACTTGTCGAAAGTTACAAATAATTACCGATAAAGGATTAACCATTGGGGCTCATTGTTCACTTAAACTTGAAGAACAAAAAATTGGCGAATTGTACTGTTTGGATGCTTTGCATATATGTTTCTTAGACTATATGGAAGCAATATATACAAAGATTTCAACCGTCTACGTGTTCCAATCATTGTTCTACTTGTCGAAATTTACAAATAATTTCCTTTAAAGGATTAAAAATGGGGCTCGTTGTACACATAAACTTGAAGAACAATGTATTGGCGAATTGTACTGTTTGGATGCTTTGCATATATGTTTCTTAGACTATATAGAAGCAATATATACAAAGATTTCAACCGTCAACTTGTTCCACTCATTGTTCTACTTGTCGAAAGTTAGAAATAATTTCCGATAAAGGATTAACCATTGGGGCTCATTGTTCACTTAAACTTGAAGAACAAAAAATTGGCGAATTGTACTGTTTGGATGCTTTGCATATATGTTTCTTAGACTATACAGAAGCAATATATAGAAGGATTTCACTCGTCTACCTGTACTATTCATTGTTCTACTTGTAGAAAGTTACAAATAATTACCACTTCATGATTATCAATGGGGCTCGTTGTTCACTTAAACTTGAAGAACAAAAAATTGGCGAATGGTACTGTTTGGATGCTTTGCATATATATTTCTTAGACTATATAGAAGCAATATATACAAAGACTTCAACCGTCTACCTGTTCCATTCATTGTTCTACTTGTCGAAAGTTACAAATAATTTCCGTTAAAGGATTAACAATGGGGCTCATAGTTCACTTAAACTTGAAGAACAAAAAATTGGCTCATGGTAATGTTTGGATGCTTTGCGTACATGTTTCTTAGACTATATGGAAGCAATATATACAATGATTTCAACCGTCTACTTGTTGCATTCATTGTTCTACTTGTCGAAAGTTACAAATAATTTCCGATAAAGGATTAACCATTGGGGCTCATTGTTCACTAAAACTTGAAGAACAAAAATTGGCGAATTGTACTGTTTAGATGCTTTGCATATATGTTTCTTAGACTATACAGAAGCAATATATACATTGATTTCAACCGTCTACCTGTTCCATTCATTGTTCTACTTGTCGAAAGTTACAAATAATTTCTGTTAAAGGATTAACAATGGGAATCGTAGTTCACTTAAACTTGAAGTACAAAAAATTGGCGAATTGTATTGTTTGGATGCTTTGCATATATGTTTCTTAGACTATATAGAAGCAATATAGACAATGATTTCAACCGTCTTCCTGCTCCATTCATTGTTCTACTTGTAGAAAGTTACAAATAATTTCCATTTAAAGGATTAACAATGGGGCTCGTTGTTCACTTAAACTTGAAGAACAATAAATTGGCGAATTGTACTGTTTGGATGCTTTGCATATATGTTTCTTTGACTATATAGAAGCAACATATACATTGATTTCCACCGTCTACCTGTTCCATTCATTGTTCTACTTGTAGAAAATTACAATTAATTTCCGTTAAAGGATTAACAATGGGGCTCGTAGTTCACTTAAACTTGAAGTACAAAAAATTGGCGAATTGTACTGTTTGGATGCTTTGCATTTATGTTTCTTAGACTATACAGAAGCAATATATAGAAGGATTTCACTCGTCTACCTTTACTATTCATTGTTCTACTTGTAGAAAGTTACAAATAATTTCCGATAAAGGATTAACAATGGGGCTCATTGTTCACTTAAACTTGAAGGATAAAAAATTGGCGAATGGTACTGTTTGGATGCTTTGCGTACATGTTTCTTAGACTATATGGAAGCAATGTATACAAGGATTTCAACCGTCTACCTGTTCCATTCATTGTTCTACTTGTCGAAATTTACAAATAATTTCTGTTAAAGGATTAACAATGGGCATCGTAGTTCACTTAAACTTGAAGTAAAAAAAATTGGCGAATTGTATTGTTTGGATGCTCTGCATATATGTTTCTTAGACTATATAGAAGCAATTCATACAATGATTTCAACCGTCTTCCTGCTCCATTCATTGTTCTACTTGTAGAAAGTTACAAATAATTTCCATTTAAAGGATTAACAATGGGGCTCGTTGTTCACTTAAACTTGAAGAACAATAAATTGGCGAATTGTACTGTTTGGATGCTTTGCATATATGTTTCTTAGACTATATAGAAGCAATGTATACAATGATTTCAACCGTCTTCCTGCTCCATTCATTGTTCTACTTGTAGAAAGTTACAAATAATTTCCATTTAAAGGATTAACAATGGGGCTCGTTGTTCACTTAAACTTGAAGAACAATAAATTGGCGAATTGTACTGTTTGGATGCTTTGCATATATGTTTCTTAGACTATACAGAAGCAATATATAGAAGGATTTCACTCGTCTACCTTTACTATTCATTGTTCTACTTGTAGAAAGTTACAAATAATTACCACTTCATGATTATCAATGGGGCTCGTTGTTCACTTAAACTTGAAGAACAAAAAATTGGCGAATGGTACTGTTTGGATGCTTTGCATATATGTTTCTTAGACTATATAGAAGCAATATATACAAAGATTTCAACCGTCTACCTGTTCCATTCATTGTTCTACTTGTCGAAAGTTACAAATAATTTCCGTTAAAGGATTAACAATGGGGCTCATAGTTCACTTAAACTTGAAGAACAAAAAATTGGCTCATGGTAATGTTTGGATGCTTTGCGTACATGTTTCTTAGACTATATGGAAGCAATATATACAATGATTTCAACCGTCTACTTGTTCCATTCATTGTTCTACTTGTCGAAAGTTACAAATAATTACCGATAAAGGATTAACCATTGGGGCTCATTGTTCACTTAAACTTGAAGAACAAAAAATTGGCGAATTGTACTGTTTGGATGCTTTGCATATATGTTTCTTAGACTATATGGAAGCAATATATACAAAGATTTCAACCGTCTACGTGTTCCAATCATTGTTCTACTTGTCGAAATTTACAAATAATTTCCTTTAAAGGATTAACCATTGGGGCTCATTGTTCACTTAAACTTGAAGAACAAAAAATTGGCGAATTGTACTGTTTGGATGCTTTGCATATATGTTTCTTAGACTATATAGAAGCAATATATACAAAGATTTCAACCGTCAACTTGTTCCACTCATTGTTCTACTTGTCGAAAGTTAGAAATAATTTCCGATAAAGGATTAACCATTGGGGCTCATTGTTCACTTAAACTTGAAGAACAAAAAATTGGCGAATTGTACTGTTTGGATGCTTTGCATATATGTTTCTTAGACTATACAGAAGCAATATATAGAAGGATTTCACTCGTCTACCTGTACTATTCATTGTTCTACTTGTAGAAAGTTACAAATAATTACCACTTCATGATTATCAATGGGGCTCGTTGTTCACTTAAACTTGAAGAACAAAAAATTGGCGAATGGTACTGTTTGGATGCTTTGCATATATATTTCTTAGACTATATAGAAGCAATATATACAAAGACTTCAACCGTCTACCTGTTCCATTCATTGTTCTACTTGTCGAAAGTTACAAATAATTTCCGTTAAAGGATTAACAATGGGGCTCATGGTTCACTTAAACTTGAAGAACAAAAAATTGGCTCATGGTAATGTTTGGATGCTTTGCGTACATGTTTCTTAGACTATATGGAAGCAATATATACAATGATTTCAACCGTCTACTTGTTGCATTCATTGTTCTACTTGTCGAAAGTTACAAATAATTTCCGATAAAGGATTAACCATTGGGGCTCATTGTTCACTAAAACTTGAAGAACAAAAATTGGCGAATTGTACTGTTTAGATGCTTTGCATATATGTTTCTTAGACTATATAGAAGCAATATATACATTGATTTCAACCGTCTACCTGTTCCATTCATTGTTCTACTTGTCGAAAGTTACAAATAATTTCTGTTAAAGGATTAACAATGGGAATCGTAGTTCACTTAAACTTGAAGTACAAAAAATTGGCGAATTGTATTGTTTGGATGCTTTGCATATATGTTTCTTAGACTATATAGAAGCAATATATACAATGATTTCAACCGTCTTCCTGCTCCATTCATTGTTCTACTTGTAGAAAGTTACAAATAATTTCCATTTAAAGGATTAACAATGGGGCTCGTTGTTCACTTAAACTTGAAGAACAATAAATTGGCGAATTGTACTGTTTGGATGCTTTGCATATATGTTTCTTTGACTATATAGAAGCAACATATACATTGATTTCCACCGTCTACCTGTTCCATTCATTGTTCTACTTGTAGAAAATTACAATTAATTTCCGTTAAAGGATTAACAATGGGGCTCGTATTTCACTTAAACTTGAAGTACAAAAAATTGGCGAATTGTACTGTTTGGATGCTTTGCATTTATGTTTCTTAGACTATACAGAAGCAATATATAGAAGGATTTCACTCGTCTACCTTTACTATTCATTGTTCTACTTGTAGAAAGTTACAAATAATTACCACTTCATGATTATCAATGGGGCTCGTTGTTCACTTAAACTTGAAGAACAAAAAATTGGCGAATGGTACTGTTTGGATGCTTTGCATATATGTTTCTTAGACTATACAGAAGCAATATATAGAAGGATTTCACTCGTCTACCTTTACTATTCATTGTTCTACTTGTAGAAAGTTACAAATAATTACCACTTCATGATTATCAATGGGGCTCGTTGTTCACTTAAACTTGAAGAACAAAAAATTGGCGAGTGGTACTGTTTGGATGCTTTGCATATATGTTTCTTAGACTATATAGAAGCAATATATACAAAGATTTCAACCGTCTACCTGTTCCATTCATTGTTCTACTTGTCGAAAGTTACAAATAATTTCCGTTAAAGGATTAACAATGGGGCTCATAGTTCACTTAAACTTGAAGAACAAAAAATTGGCTCATGGTAATGTTTGGATGCTTTGCGTACATGTTTCTTAGACTATATGGAAGCAATATATACAATGATTTCAACCGTCTACTTGTTCCATTCATTGTTCTACTTGTCGAAAATTACAAATAATTTCCGATAAAGGATTAACCATTGGGGCTCATTGTTCACTAAAACTTGAAGAACAAATAATTGGCGAATTGTACTGTTTAGATGCTTTGCATATATGTTTCTTAGACTATATAGAACCAATATATACATTGATTTCAACCGTCTACCTGTTCCATTCATTGTTCTACTTGTCGAAATTTACAAATAATTTCTGTTAAAGGATTAACAATGGGCATCGTAGTTCACTTAAACTTGAAGTACAAAAAATTGGCGAATTGTATTGTTTGGATGCTCTGCATATATGTTTCTTAGACTATATAGAAGCAATTCATACAATGATTTCAACCGTCTTCCTGCTCCATTCATTGTTCTACTTGTAGAAAGTTACAAATAATTTCCATTTAAAGGATTAACAATGGGGATTGTAGTTTACTTAAACTTGAAGAACAAGAAATTGGCGAATTGTACTGTTTGGATGCATTGCATATATGTTTCTTAGATTATATAGAAGCAATATATACAATGATTTCAACCGTCTACCTGTTCCATTCATTGTCCTGCTTGTCGAAAATTACAAATAATTTCCGTTAAGGGATTAACAATGGGGATTGTAGTTTACTTAAACTTGAAGAACAAGAAATTGGCGAATTGTACTGTTTGGATGCATTGCATATATGTTTCTTAGATTATATAGAAGCAATATATACAAAGATTTCAACCGTCTAAGTGTTCCAATCATTGATCTACTTGTAGAAAGTTGCAATTAATTTCCGTTAAAGGATTAACAATGGGGCTCGTAGTTCACTTAAACTTGAAGAACAAAAAATTGGCGAATTGTACTGTTTGGATGCTTCGCATATATGTTTCTTAGACTATATAGAAGCAATATATACAAAGATTTCAACCGGCTACCTGTTCCATTCATTGTTCTACTTGTCGAAAATTACAAATAATTTCCGATAAAGGATTAACCATTGGGGCTCATTGTTCACTAAAACTTGAAGAACAAATAATTGGCGAATTGTACTGTTTAGATGCTTTGCATATATGTTTCTTAGACTATATAGAACCAATATATACATTGATTTCAACCGTCTACCTGTTCCATTCATTGTTCTACTTGTCGAAATTTACAAATAATTTCTGTTAAAGGATTAACAATGGGCATCGTAGTTCACTTAAACTTGAAGTACAAAAAATTGGCGAATTGTATTGTTTGGATGCTCTGCATATATGTTTCTTAGACTATATAGAAGCAATTCATACAATGATTTCAACCGTCTTCCTGCTCCATTCATTGTTCTACTTGTAGAAAGTTACAAATAATTTCCATTTAAAGGATTAACAATGGGGATTGTAGTTTACTTAAACTTGAAGAACAAGAAATTGGCGAATTGTACTGTTTGGATGCATTGCATATATGTTTCTTAGATTATATAGAAGCAATATATACAATGATTTCAACCGTCTACCTGTTCCATTCATTGTCCTGCTTGTCGAAAATTACAAATAATTTCCGTTAAGGGATTAACAATGGGGATTGTAGTTTACTTAAACTTGAAGAACAAGAAATTGGCGAATTGTACTGTTTGGATGCATTGCATATATGTTTCTTAGATTATATAGAAGCAATATATACAAAGATTTCAACCGTCTAAGTGTTCCAATCATTGATCTACTTGTAGAAAGTTGCAATTAATTTCCGTTAAAGGATTAACAATGGGGCTCGTAGTTCACTTAAACTTGAAGAACAAAAAATTGGCGCATGGTACTGTTTGGATGCTTTGCATATATGTTTCTTAGACTATATAGAAGCAATATATACAAAGATTTCAACCGTCTACCTGTTCCATTCATTGTTCTACTTGTCGAAAGTTACAAATAATTTCCGATAACGGATTAACCATTGGGGCTCATTGTTCACTTAAACTTGAAGAATAAAAAATTGGCGAATTGTACTGTTTGGATGCTTCGCATATATGTTTCTTAGACTATATAGAAGCAATATATACAAAGATTTCAACCGGCTACCTGTTCCATTCATTGTTCTACTTGTCGCAAGTTACAAATAATTTCCGTTAAAGTACTAACAATGGGACTCGTAGTTCACTTAAACTTGAAGATCAAATAATTGGCGAATTGTACTGTTTGGACGCTTTGCATATATGTTTCTTAGACTATATAGAAGCAATATATACAATGATTTCAACCGTCTACCTGTTCCAATCATTGTTCTACTTGCCGAAAGTTACAAATAATTTCCGTTTCATGATTATCAATTGGTCTCGTTGTTCACTTAAACTTGAAGAACAAAAAATTGGCGAATGGTACTGTTTGCATGCTTTGCATATATGTTTCTTAGATTATATAGAAGCAATATATACAAAGATTTCAACCGTCTACCTGTTCCATTCATTGTTCTACTTGTCGAAAATTACAAATAATTTCCTATAAAGGATTAACCATTGGGGCTCATTGTTCACTTAAACTTTAAGAACAAAAAATTGGCGAATGGTACTGTTTGGATGCTTTGCGTACATGTTTCTTAGACTATATAGAAGCAATATATACAAAGATTTCAACCGTCTACCTGTTCCATTCATTGTTCTACTTGTCGAAAGTTACAAATAATTTCCGATAACGGATTAACCATTGGGGCTCATTGTTCACTTAAACTTGAAGAACAAAAAATTGGCGAATTGTACTGTTTGGATGCTTCGCATATATGTTTCTTAGACTATATAGAAGCAATATATACAAAGATTTCAACCGGCTACCTGTTCCATTCATTGTTCTACTTGTCGCAAGTTACAAATAATTTCCGTTAAAGTACTAACAATGGGACTCGTAGTTCACTTAAACTTGAAGATCAAATAATTGGCGAATTGTACTGTTTGGACGCTTTGCATATATGTTTCTTAGACTATATAGAAGCAATATATACATTGATTTCAACCGGCTACCTGTTCCATTCATTGTTCTACTTGTCGCAAGTTACAAATAATTTCCGTTAAAGTATTAACAATGGGGCTCGTAGTTCACTTAAACTTGAAGATCAAATAATTGGCGAATTGTACTGTTTGGACGCTTTGCATATATGTTTCTTAGACTATATAGAAGCAATATATACAATGATTTCAACAGTCTACCTGTTCCATTCATTGTTCTACGTGTTGAAATTTACAAATAATTTCCTTTAAAGGATTAACAATGGGGCTCGTAGTTCACTTAAACTTGAAGAACAAAAAATTGGCGAATGGTACTGTTTGGATGCTTTGCATATATGTTTCTTAGATTATATAGACGCAATATATACAAGGATTTCAACCGTCTACCTGTTCCATTGATTGTTCTACTTGTCGCAAGTTACAAATAATTTCCGTTAAAGTATTAACAATGGGGCTCGTAGTTCACTTAAACTTGAAGATCAAATAATTGGCGAATTGTACTGTTTGGACGCTTTGCATATATGTTTCTTAGACTATATAGAAGCAATATATACAATGATTTCAACAGTCTACCTGTTCCATTCATTGTTCTACTTGTCGAAATTTACAAATAATTTCCTTTAAAGGATTAACAATGGGGCTCGTAGTTCACTTAAACTTGAAGAACAAAAAATTGGCGAATGGTACTGTTTGGATGCTTTGCATATATGTTTCTTAGATTATATAGACGCAATATATACAAGGATTTCAACCGTCTACCTGTTCCATTCATTGTTCTACTTGTCGAAAGTTACAAATAATTACCGATAAAGGATTAACCATTGGGGCTCATTGTTCACTTAAACTTGAAGAACAAAAAATTGGCGAATTGTACTGTTTGGATGCTTTGCATATATGTTTCTTAGATTATATAGACGCAATATATACAAGGATTTCAACCGTCCACCTGTTCCATTCATTGTTCTACTTGTCGAAAATTACAAATAATTTCCTTTAAAGGATTAACAATGGGGCTCGTTGTTAACTTAAACTTGAAGAACAATAAATTGGCGAATTGTACTGTTTGGATGCTTTGCATATATGTTTCTTAGACTATACAGAAGCAATATATACAATGATTTCAACAGTCTACCTGTTCCATTCATTGTTCTACTTGTCGAAATTTACAAATAATTTCCTTTAAAGGATTAACAATGGGGCTCGTAGTTCACTTAAACTTGAAGAACAAAAAATTGGCGAATGGTACTGTTTGGATGCTTTGCATATATGTTTCTTAGATTATATAGACGCAATATATACAAGGATTTCAACCGTCTACCTGTTCCATTCATTGTTCTACTTGTCGAAAGTTACAAATAATTACCGATAAAGGATTAACCATTGGGGCTCATTGTTCACTTAAACTTGAAGAACAAAAAATTGGCGAATTGTACTGTTTGGATGCTTTGCATATATGTTTCTTAGATTATATAGACGCAATATATACAAGGATTTCAACCGTCCACCTGTTCCATTCATTGTTCTACTTGTCGAAAATTACAAATAATTTCCTTTAAAGGATTAACAATGGGGCTCGTTGTTAACTTAAACTTGAAGAACAATAAATTGGCGAATTGTACTGTTTGGATGCTTTGCATATATGTTTCTTAGACTATATAGAAGCAATATATACAAAGATTTCAACCGTCTACCTGTTCCATTCATTGTTCTACTTGTCGAAAGTTACAAATAATTTCCAATAAAGGATTAACCATTGGGGCTCATTGTTCACTTAAACTTGAAGAACAAAAAATTGGCGAATGGTACTGTTTGGATGCTTTGCATATATGTTTCTTAGACTATATGGAAGCAATATATACAAAGATTTCAACCGTCTACGTGTTCCACTCATTGTTCTACTTGTAGAAAGTTACAATTAATTTCCGTTAAAGTGTTAACAATGGGGCTCGTTGTTCACTTAAACTTGAAGATGAAATAATTGGCGAATTGTACTGTTTGGATGCTTTGCATATATGTTTCTTAGACTATATAGAAGCAATATATACAAAGATTTCAACCGTCTACCTGTTCCATTCATTGTTCTACTTGTCGAAAGTTACAAATAATTTCCGATAAATGATTAACAATGGGGATCGCTGTTCACTTAAACTTGAAGAACTAAAAATTGACGAATTGTACTGTTTGGATGCTCTGCATATATGTTTCTTAGACTATATAGAAGCAATATATACAAAGATTTCAACCGTCTAACTGTTCCATTCATTGTTCTACTTGCCGAATGTTACAAATAATTACCGATAAAGGATTAACCATTGGGGCTCATTGTTCACTTAAACTTGAAGAACAAAAAATTGGCGAATTGTACTGTTTGGATGCTTTGCATATATGTTTCTTAGACTATATAGACGCAATATATACAATGATTTCAACAGTCTACCTGTTCCATTCATTGTTCTACTTGTCGAAAGTTAGAAATAATTTCCGTTAAAGGATTAACAATGGGGCTCGTAGTTCACTTAAACTTGAAGAACAAAAAATTGGCGAATTATACTGTTTGGATGCTTTGCATATATGTTTCTTAGACTATTTAGAAGCAATATATAGAAAGATTTCACCCGTCTACCTGTACTATTCATTGTTCTACTTGTAGAAAGTTACAAATAATTTCCATTTCATGATTATCAATGGGGCTCGCTGTTCACTTAAACTTGAAGATCAAAAAATTGGCGATTGTTACTGTTTAGATGCTTTGCATATATGTTTCTTAGATTATATAGAAGCAATATATACAAAGATTTCAACCGTCTACCAGTTCCATTCATTGTTCTACTTGTCGAAAATTACAAATAATTTCCTTTAAAGGATTAACAATGGGGCTCGTTGTTAACTTAAACTTGAAGAACAATAAATTGGCGAATTGTACTGTTTGGATGCTTTGCATATATGTTTCTTAGACTATATAGAAGCAATATATACAAAGATTTCAACCGTCTACCTGTTCCATTCATTGTTCTACTTGTCGAAAGTTACAAATAATTTCCATTAAAGGATTAACCATTGGGGCTCATTGTTCACTTAAACTTGAAGAACAAAAAATTGGCGAATGGTACTGTTTGGATGCTTTGCATATATGTTTCTTAGACTATATGGAAGCAATATATACAAAGATTTCAACCGTCTACGTGTTCCACTCATTGTTCTACTTGTAGAAAGTTACAATTAATTTCCGTTAAAGTGTTAACAATGGGGCTCGTTGTTCACTTAAACTTGAAGATGAAATAATTGGCGAATTGTACTGTTTGGATGCTTTGCATATATGTTTCTTAGACTATATAGAAGCAATATATACAATGATTTCAACAGTCTACCTGTTCCATTCATTGTTCTACGTGTCGAAAGTTATAAATAATTTCCTTTAAAGGATTAACAATGGAGCTCGCAGTTCACTTAAACTTGAAGAACAAAAAATTGGCGAATGGTACTGTTTGGATGCTTTGCATATATGTTTCTTATACTATATAGAAGCAATAGATACAAAGATTTCAACCGTCTACCTGTTCCATTCAATGTTCTACTTGTCGAAAGTTACAAATAATTTCCGATAAAGGATTAACAATGGGGCTCATTGTTCACTTAAACTTGAAGGACAAAAAATTGGCGAATGGTACTGTTTGGATGCTTTGCATATATGTTTCTTAGACTATATGGAAGCAATATATACAAAGATTTCAACCGTCTACGTGTTCCAATCATTGTTCTACTTGGAGAAAGTTACAATTAATTTCCGTTAAAGGATTAACAATGGGGCACGTAGTTCACTTAAACTTGAAGAACAAAAAATTGGCGAATTGTACTGTTTGGATGCTTTGCATATATGTTTCGTAGACTATATAGAAGCAATATATACAAGGATTTCAACCGTCTACCTGTTCCATTCATTGTTGTACTTGTCGAAAGTTACAAATAATTACGGATAAAGGATTAACAATGGGGCTCGTAGTTCACTTAAACTTGAAGAACAAAAAATTGGCGAATTGTACTGTTTGGATGCTTTGCATATATGTTTCTTAGACTATATAGAAGCAATATATACGAAGATTTCAACCGTCTACCTGTACTATTCATTGTTCTACTTGTAGAAAGTTACAAATAATTTCCATTACATGATTATCAATGGGGCTCGCTGTTCACTTAAACTTGAAGATCAAAAAATTGGCGATTGTTACTGTTTAGATGCTTTGCATATATGTTTCTTAGATTATATAGAAGCAATATATACAAAGATTTCAACCGTCTACCTGTTCCATTCATTGTTCTACTTCTCGAAAATTACAAATAATTTCCGATAAAGGATTAACCATTGGGGCTCGTTGTTCACTTAAACTTGAAGAACAAAAAATTGGCGAATGGTACTGTTTGGATGCTTTGCATATATGTTTCATAGACTATATAGAAGCAATATATACAATGACTTCAACCGTCTACATGATCCATTCATTGTTCTACTTGTCGATATTTACAAATAATTTCCTTTAAAGGATTAACAATTGGGCTCGTAGTTCACTTAAACTTAAAGAACAAAAAATTGGCGAATTGTACTGTTTGGATACTTTGCATATATGTTTCTTGGACTATTTAGAAGCAATATACAAAAAGATTTCAACCGTCTACCAGTTCCATTCATTGTTCTACTTGTCGAAAGTTACAAATAATTTCCTTTAAAGGATTAACAATTGGGCTCGTAGTTCACTTAAACTTAAAGAACAAAAAATTGGCGAATGGTACTGTTTGGATGCTTTGCCTATATGTTTCTTAGACTATATAGACGCAATATATACAAAGATTTCAACCGTCTACCTGTTCGATTCATTGTTCTACTTGTCGAAAGTTAGAAATAATTTCCGATAAAGGATTAACAATGGGGCTCATTGTTCACTTAAACTTGAAGGATAAAAAATTGGCGAATGGTACTGTTTGGATGCTTTGCGTACATGTTTCTTAGACTATATGGAAGCAATGTATACAAGGATTTCAACCGTCTACCTGTTCCATTCATTGTTCTACTTGTCGAAAGTTACAAATAATTACCGATAAAGGATTAACCATTGGGGCTCATTGTTCACTTAAACTTGAAGAACAAAAAATTGGCGAATTGTACTGTTTGGATGCTTTGCATATATGTTTCTTAGACTATATAGAAGCAATATATACAAAGATTTCAACCGTCTACCTGTTCCATTCACTGTTCTACTTGTCGAAAGTTACAAATAATTTCCGTTAAGGGATTAAGAATGGGGATCGTAGTTCACTAAAACTTGAAGGACAAAAAATTGGCGAATGGTACTGTTTGGATGCTTTGCATATATGTTTCATAGACTATATAGAAGCAATATATACAATGACTTCAACCGTCTACATGATCCATTCATTGTTCTACTTGTCGATATTTACAAATAATTTCCTTTAAAGGATTAACAATTGGGCTCGCAGTTCACTTAAACTTGAAGAACAAAAAATTGGCGAATGGTACTGTTTGGATGCTTTGCATATATGTTTCTTATACTATATAGAAGCAATAGATACAAAGATTTCAACCGTCTACCTGTTCCATTCAATGTTCAACTTGTCGAAAGTTACAAATAATTTCCGATAAAGGATTAACAATGGGGCTCATTGTTCACTTAAACTTGAAGGACAAAAAATTGGCGAATGGTACTGTTTGGATGCTTTGCATATATGTTTCTTAGACTATATGGAAGCAATATATACAAAGATTTCAACCGTCTACGTGTTCCAATCATTGTTCTACTTGGAGAAAGTTACAATTAATTTCCGTTAAAGGATTAACAATGGGGCACGTAGTTCACTTAAACTTGAAGAACAAAAAATTGGCGAATTGTACTGTTTGGATGCTTTGCATATATGTTTCGTAGACTATATAGAAGCAATATATACAAGGATTTCAACCGTCTACCTGTTCCATTCATTGTTCTACTTGTCGAAAGTTACAAATAATTACGGATAAAGGATTAACAATGGGGCTCGTAGTTCACTTAAACTTGAAGAACAAAAAATTGGCGAATTGTACTGTTTGGATGCTTTGCATATATGTTTCTTAGACTATATAGAAGCAATATATACGAAGATTTCAACCGTCTACCTGTACTATTCATTGTTCTACTTGTAGAAAGTTACAAATAATTTCCATTACATGATTATCAATGGGGCTCGCTGTTCACTTAAACTTGAAGATCAAAAAATTGGCGATTGTTACTGTTTAGATGCTTTGCATATATGTTTCTTAGATTATATAGAAGCAATATATACAAAGATTTCAACCGTCTACCTGTTCCATTCATTGTTCTACTTCTCGAAAATTACAAATAATTTCCGATAAAGGATTAACCATTGGGGCTCGTTGTTCACTTAAACTTGAAGAACAAAAAATTGGCGAATGGTACTGTTTGGATGCTTTGCATATATGTTTCATAGACTATATAGAAGCAATATATACAATGACTTCAACCGTCTACATGATCCATTCATTGTTCTACTTGTCGATATTTACAAATAATTTCCTTTAAAGGATTAACAATTGGGCTCGTAGTTCACTTAAACTTAAAGAACAAAAAATTGGCGAATTGTACTGTTTGGATACTTTGCATATATGTTTCTTGGACTATTTAGAAGCAATATACAAAAAGATTTCAACCGTCTACCAGTTCCATTCATTGTTCTACTTGTCGAAAGTTACAAATAATTTCCTTTAAAGGATTAACAATTGGGCTCGTAGTTCACTTAAACTTAAAGAACAAAAAATTGGCGAATGGTACTGTTTGGATGCTTTGCCTATATGTTTCTTAGACTATATAGACGCAATATATACAAAGATTTCAACCGTCTACCTGTTCGATTCATTGTTCTACTTGTCGAAAGTTAGAAATAATTTCCGATAAAGGATTAACAATGGGGCTCATTGTTCACTTAAACTTGAAGGATAAAAAATTGGCGAATGGTACTGTTTGGATGCTTTGCGTACATGTTTCTTAGACTATATGGAAGCAATCTATACAAGGATTTCAACCGTCTACCTGTTCCATTCATTGTTCTACTTGTCGAAAGTTACAAATAATTACCGATAAAGGATTAACCATTGGGGCTCATTGTTCACTTAAACTTGAAGAACAAAAAATTGGCGAATTGTACTGTTTGGATGCTTTGCATATATGTTTCTTAGACTATATAGAAGCAATATATACAAAGATTTCAACCGTCTACCTGTTCCATTCACTGTTCTACTTGTCGAAAGTTACAAATAATTTCCGTTAAGGGATTAACAATGGGGATCGTAGTTCACTTAAACTTGAAGGACAAAAAATTGGCGAATGGTACTGTTTGGATGCTTTGCATATATGTTTCATAGACTATATAGAAGCAATATATACAATGACTTCAACCGTCTACATGATCCATTCATTGTTCTACTTGTCGATATTTACAAATAATTTCCTTTAAAGGATTAACAATTGGGCTCGTAGTTCACTTAAACTTAAAGAACAAAAAATTGGCGGATTGTACTGTTTGGATACTTTGCATATATGTTTCTTGGACTATTTAGAAGCAATATATAAAAAGATTTCAACCGTCTACCAGTTCCATTCATTGTTCTACTTGTCGAAAGTTACAAATAATTTCCTTTAAAGGATTAACAATTGGGCTCGTAGTTCACTTAAACTTAAAGAACAAAAAATTGGCGAATGGTACTGTTTGGATGCTTTGCATATATGTTTCTTAGACTATATAGACGCAATATATACAAAGATTTCAACCGTCTACCTGTTCGATTCATTGTTCTACTTGTCGAAAGTTAGAAATAATTTCCGATAAAGGATTAACAATGGGGCTCATTGTTCACTTAAACTTGAAGGATAAAAAATTGGCGAATGGTACTGTTTGGATGCTTTGCGTACATGTTTCTTAGACTATATGGAAGCAATGTATACAAGGATTTCAACCGTCTACCTGTTCCATTCATTGTTCTACTTGTCGAAAGTTACAAATAATTACCGATAAAGGATTAACCATTGGGGCTCATTGTTCACTTAAACTTGAAGAACAAAAAATTGGCGGATTGTACTGTTTGGATACTTTGCATATATGTTTCTTGGACTATTTAGAAGCAATATATAATAAGATTTCAACCGTCTACCAGTTCCATTCATTGTTCTACTTGTCGAAAGTTACAAATAATTTCCTTTAAAGGATTAACAATTGGGCTCGTAGTTCACTTAAACTTAAAGAACAAAAAATTGGCGAATGGTACTGTTTGGATGCTTTGCATATATGTTTCTTAGACTATATAGACGCAATATATACAAAGATTTCAACCGTCTACCTGTTCCATTCATTGTTCTACTTGTCGAAAGTTATAAATAATTTCCGATAAAGGATTAACCATTGGGGCTCGTTGTTCACTTAAACTTGAAGAACAAAAAATTGGCGAATGGTACTGTTTGGATGCTTTGCGTACATGTTTCTTAGACTAAATGGAAGCAATATATACAAAGATTTCATCCGTCTACGTGTTCCAAGCATTGTTCTACTTGTAGAAAGTTAGAATTAATTTCCGTTAAAGGATTAACAATGGGGCTCGTAGTTCACTTAAACTTGAAGAACAAAAAATTGGCGGTTGTTACTGTTTAGATGCTTTGCATATATGTTTCTTAGATTATATAGAAGCAATATATACAAAGATTTCAACCGTCTACCTGTTCCATTCATTGTTCTACTTGCCGAAATTTACAAGTAATTTCCGATAAAGGATTAACCATTGAGGCTCATTGTTCACTTAAACTTGAAGAACAAAAAATTGGCGAATGGTACTGTTTGGATGCTTTGCGTACATGTTTCTTAGACTATATGGAAGCAATATATACAAAGATTTCATCCGTCTACGTGTTCCAAGCATTGTTCTACTTGTAGAAAGTTACAATTAATTTCCGTTAAAGGATTAACAATGGGGCTCGTAGTTCTGTTACGTCCCGGGGACTAAAATTCTTTTTCTTTTGAGATCATTGCCTGCGCATTTGCCAATGTTTGAAATTCCTTCGGCAAATACGCAGAACGTTAATAATTGTTCTCCGATTCCGATGATGCAGGAATGCCTATGCATTCAGAGTTCTCTCTAACTGGATTACGATATCGTTTGAGATTCAATAACAAAGATATGTACATCCGGCTGCCCTGCTGACAAAGATCGCTTCGAGTCACGTACGCCCTCTGGTCCCAGGAATTGCGAGGCAAATCAGCAGCGGCTGATGTGTGGGGCTCGGACGGAAGGGAGGATGGAGACTAGCACCCAAAATTGTTAACCTTAGCAAAACGTGACCACGGAACGTGGCTACCACCTCTACCTAGGGCCCACCCTTGTGAGGCCAAAGACGAGCTCAACTCGTCACTATCGTCTGGAAAGTCGCGAGGTGCGTAGGCATAGTCCGAGGGTTTAGTTAAGCTTAGGTTATACGCGAATAACTTCAATAGTTCGATACGCGGTAACGGACTTTATAATCCTCGTTAAACAAATAAATCTCTTGGTTTTCAATCGTAAAGTCGCGAGGTGCGTGATTGTTAACCCGCGAAACCGTGAGAGAATCCTAGATTCTCCGTGAGCGTAGTTCGGTAACGCTGTAGTTCCGAAAGACTCAGAGTTTCGTGCGAGAATTGTATTGTAAAACCTACTTATAAAATTCGTTAACCGTATATTTTACTATTGCATGATCTATAGAATCATTAGAATAGGTAAATTCGAAAAAGTGCAGTTCTAATCCATCCACTCTTCTGTTCAGCCACTTGAACTCCGAATTGAACTTCAACGAGAGTACCTTGTAATACCGCTACAACCGATATAGAGATAGAACCGAAATTATCATTTATACTTGTATCGTCAGAAAATCCAGGGTGAGTTCTAATTTTCCATTACCATAATTATCTTGTCATATTCTATTGTAAACCGCCGTCTCAATAGTGAGTTTCTCTACCGTTGGACTATTTTAAAATATACATTTTGCCTGTAAATGGGAGGTTGTTTCGGAAACGAAAGATAGATTCGATTGGATCATAATCACTCGATTTCGAGCCAGCTTCACCACTAATAAATTGTTAACGTACATATATCTATTCAAAATCAATTATTTTATATCCAACTTAGCCGATATTATAACCCATTTCAGTACCGTTTGTAACGTTTCTTTGTTTAAATTTGAATACACATTGCTTTTACCCATTATAACATTGTGAGATTCAGTTCTATTATTCAATATCCTTATCCTTTAGATTTCGATTAAGCCAGACCTGTATAGGTCTTAACAGATCGACCCATCCATCCTGTCCTCTCCTCGCCTTAGGCTGGGGAGAGCTACAAAATTTTCAAATAGAGTCAACCGCGGAAACCTGCGCGCAATACGTTTCGTCTTGGCCGTTACGCACGGAATCTACCATCCGTCGGCACC
Source organism: Cerceris ruficornis (assembly GCA_963989415.1). NCBI lineage: Eukaryota > Metazoa > Arthropoda > Insecta > Hymenoptera > Crabronidae > Cerceris > Cerceris ruficornis. Next base: position 110,080 of record CAXDIW010000174.1, read on the forward strand.
CGCTCGACGACGGACGGGACGTTCGAATAATACGCCGTTCGTAACAGTTCACTTAAACTTGAAGATCAAAAAATTGGCGATTGTTACTGTTTAGATGCTTTGCATATATGTTTCTTAGATTATATAGAAGCAATATATACAAAGATTTCAACCGTCTACCTGTTCCATTCATTGTTCTACTTGTCGAAAATTACAAATAATTTCCGATAAAGGATTAACCATTGGGGCTCATTGTTCACTTAAACTTGAAGAACAAAAAATTGGCGAATGGTCCTGTTTGGATGCTTTGCGTATATGTTTCTTAGACTATATGGAAGCAATATATACAAAGATTTCAACCGTCTACGTGTTCCAATCATTGTTCTACTTGTCGAAATTTACAAATAATTTCCTTTAAAGGATTAACAATGGGGCTCGTTGTTCACTTAAACTTCAAGAACAATAAATTGGCGAATTGTACTGTTTGGACGCTATGCATATATGTTTCTTAGACTATATAGTAGCAATACATACAATGATTTCAACAGTCTACCTGTTCCATTCATTGTTCTACTTGTCGAAATTTACAAATAATTTCCTTTAAAGGATTAACAATGGGGCTCGTAGTTCACTTAAACTTGAAGAACAAAAAATTGGCGAATGGTACTGTTTGGATGCTTTGCATATATGTTTCTTACATTATATAGAAGCAATATATACAAAGATTTCAACCGTCTACCTGTTCCATTCATTGTTCTACTTGCCGAAATTTACAAGTAATTTCCGATAAAGGATTAACCATTGAGGCTCATTGTTCACTTAAACTTGAAGAACAAAAAATTGGCGAATGGTACTGTTTGGATGCTTTGCGTACATGTTTCTTAGACTATATGGAAGCAATATATACAAAGATTTCATCCGTCTACGTGTTCCAAGCATTGTTCTACTTGTAGAAAGTTACAATTAATTTCCATTTCATGATTATCAATGGGGCTCGCTGTTCACTTAAACTTGAAGAACAAAAAATTGGCGATTGTTACTGTTTAGATGCTTTGCATATATGTTTCTTAGACTATATGGAAGCAATACATACAAAGATTTCATCCGTCTACATGTTCCAAGCATTGTTCTACTTGTAGAAAGTTACAATTAATTTCCATTTCATGATTATCAATGGGGCTCGCTGTTCACTTAAACTTGAAGATCAAAAAATTGGCGATTGTTACTGTTTGGATGCTTTGCATATAGGTTTCTTAGACTATATAGAAGCAATATATACAAAGATTTCAACCGTCTACCTGTTCCATTCATTGTTCTACTTGTCGAAAGTTACAAATAATTTCCGATAAAGGATTAACCATTGGGGCTCATTGTTCACTTAAACTTGAAGAACAAAAAATTGGCGAATTGTACTGTTTGGATGCTTTGCATATATGTTTCTTAGATTATAAAGAAGCAATATATACAAAGATTTCAACAGTCTACCTGTTCCATTCATTGTTCTACTTGTCGCAAGTTACAAATAATTTCCGTTAAAGTATTAACAATGGGGCTCCTTGTTCACTTAAACTTGAAGAACAAAAAATTGGCGATTGTTACTGTTTAGATGCTTTGCATATATGTTTCTTAGACTATATGGAAGCAATACATACAAAGATTTCATCCGTCTACATGTTCCAAGCATTGTTCTACTTGTAGAATGTTAGAATTAATTTCCGTTAAAGGATTAACAATGGGGCTCGTAGTTCACTTAAACTTGAAGAACAAAAAATTGGCGATTGTTACTGTTTAGATGCTTTGCATATATGTTTCTTAGATTATATAGAAGCAATATATACAAAGATTTCAACCGTCTACCTGTTCCATTCATTGTTCTACTTGCCGAAATTTACAAATAATTTCCTTTAAAGGATTAACAATGGGGCTCGTTGTTCACTTAAACTTGAAGAACAATAAATTGGCGAATTGTACTGTTTGGATGCTTTGCATATATGTTTCTTAGACTATATAGAAGCAATATATACAAGGATTTCAACAGTCTACCTGTTCCATTCATTGTTCTACTTGTCGAAAGTTACAAGTAATTTCCGATATAGGATTAACCATTGGGGCTCCTTGTTCACTTAAACTTGAAGAACAAAAAATTGGCGATTGTTACTGTTTAGATGCTTTGCATATATGTTTCTTAGACTATATGGAAGCAATACATACAAAGATTTCATCCGTCTACATGTTCCAAGCATTGTTCTACTTGTAGAAAGTTACAATTAATTTCCATTTCATGATTATCAATGGGGCTCGCTGTTCACTTAAACTTGAAGATCAAAAAATTGGCGATTGTTACTGTTTGGATGCTTTGCATATAGGTTTCTTAGACTATATAGAAGCAATATATACAAAGATTTCAACCGTCTACCTGTTCCATTCATTGTTCTACTTGTCGAAAGTTACAAATAATTTCCGATAAAGGATTAACCATTGGGGCTCATTGTTCACTTAAACTTGAAGAACAAAAAATTGGCGAATTGTACTGTTTGGATGCTTTGCATATATGTTTCTTAGATTATAAAGAAGCAATATATACAAAGATTTCAACAGTCTACCTGTTCCATTCATTGTTCTACTTGTCGCAAGTTACAAATAATTTCCGTTAAAGTATTATCAATGCGGCTCCTTGTTCACTTAAACTTGAAGAACAAAAAATTGGCGATTGTTACTGTTTAGATGCTTTGCATATATGTTTCTTAGACTATATGGAAGCAATACATACAAAGATTTCATCCGTCTACATGTTCCAAGCATTGTTCTACTTGTAGAATGTTAGAATTAATTTCCGTTAAAGGATTAACAATGGGGCTCGTAGTTCACTTAAACTTGAAGAACAAAAAATTGGCGATTGTTACTGTTTAGATGCTTTGCATATATGTTTCTTAGATTATATAGAAGCAATATATACAAAGATTTCAACCGTCTACCTGTTCCATTCATTGTTCTACTTGCCGAAATTTACAAATAATTTCCTTTAAAGGATTAACAATGGGGCTCGTTGTTCACTTAAACTTGAAGAACAATAAATTGGCGAATTGTACTGTTTAGATGCTTTGCATATATGTTTCTTATATTATATAGAAGCAATATATACAAAGATTTCAACCGTCTACCTGTTCTATTCATTGTTCTACTTGTAGAAAGTTACAAATAATTTCCATTTCATGATTATCAATGGGGCTCGCTGTTCACTTAAACTTGAAGATCAAAAAATTGGCGATTGTTACTGTTTGGATGCTTTGCATATAGGTTTCTTAGACTATATAGAAGCAATATATACATTGATCTCAACCGTCTACCTGTTCCATTCATTGTTCTACTTGTCGAAATTTACAAATAATTTCCTTTAAAGGATTAACAATGGGGCTCGTAGTTCACTTAAACTTGAAGAACAAAAAATTGGCGAATGGTACTGTTTGGATGCTTTGCATATATGTTTCTTAGACTATATAGACGCAATGTATACAAAGATTTCAACCGTCTACCTGTTCCATTCATTGTTCGACTTGTCGAAAATTACAAATAATTTCCGATAAAGGATTAACCATTGGGGCTCATTGTTCACTTAAACTTGAAGACCAAAAAATTGGCGAATGGTACTGTTTGGATGCTTTGCGTACATGTTTCTTAGACTATATGGAAGCAATATATACAAAGATTTCAACCGTCTACCTGTTCCATTCATTGTTCTACTTGCCGAAATTTACAAATAATTTCCTTTAAAGGATTAACAATGGGGCTCGTAGTTCACTTAAACTTGAAGAACAAAAAATTGGCGAATGGTACTGTTTGGATGCTTTGCATATATGTTTCTTATACTATATAGAAGCAATATATACAAAGATTTCAACCGTCTACCTGTTCTATTCATTGTTCTACTTGTAGAAAGTTACAAATAATTTCCATTTCATGATTATCAATGGGGCTCGCTGTTCACTTAAACTTGAAGATCAAAAAATTGGCGATTGTTACTGTTTGGATGCTTTGCATATAGGTTTCTTAGACTATATAGAAGCAATATATACATTGATTTCAACCGTCTACCTGTTCCATTCATTGTTCTACTTGTAGAAAGTTACAAATAATTTCCGTTTCATGATTATCAATGGGGCTCGTTGTTCACTTAAACTTGAAGAACAAAAAATTGGCGAATGGTACTGTTTGGATGCTTTGCACATATGTTTCTTACATTATATAGAAGCAATATATACAAAGATTTCAACCGTCTACCTGTTCCGTTCTTTGTTCTACTTGTCGAAAGTTACAAGTAATTTCCGATAAAGGATTAACCATTGGGGCTCCTTGTTCACTTAAACTTGAAGAACAAAAAATTGGCGAATGGTACTGTTTGGATGCTTTGCGTACATGTTTCTTAGACTATATGGAAGCAATATATACAAAGATTTCATCCGTCTACGTGTTCCAAGCATTGTTCTACTTGTAGAAAGTTAGAATTAATTTCCGTTAAAGGATTAACAATGGGGCTCGTAGTTCACTTAATCTTGAAGAACAAAAAATTGGCGATTGTTACTGTTTAGATGCTTTGCATATATGTTTCTTAGATTATATAGAAGCAATATATACAAAGATTTCAACCGTCTACCTGTTCCATTCATTGTTCTACTTGCCGAAATTTACAAATAATTTCCTTTAAAGGATTAACCATTGGGGCTCGTTGTTCACTTAAACTTGAAGAACAAAAAATTGGCGAATGGTACTGTTTGGATGCTTTGCATATATGTTTCTTAGACTATATAGAAGCAATATATACAAGGATTTCAACAGTCTACCTGTTCCATTCATTGTTCTACTTGTCGCAAGTTACAAATAATTTCCGTTAAAGTATTAACAATGGGGCTCGTAGTTCACTTAAACTTGAAGATCAAATAATTGGCGAATTGTACTGTTTGGATGCTTTGCATATATGTTTCTTAGACTATATAGAAGCAATATATACAAGGATTTCAACAGTCTACCTGTTCCATTCATTGTTCTACTTGCCGAAATTTACAAATAATTTCCTTTAAAGAATTAACAATGGGGCTCGTAGTTCACTTAAACTTGAAGAGCAAAAAATTGGCGAATTGTACTGTTTGGACGCTTTGCATATATGTTTCTTAGACTATATAGAAGCAATATATACAAAGATTTCAACCGTCTACCTGTTCCATTCATTGTTCTACTTGTCGAAAGTTACAAATAATTTCCGATAACGGATTAACCATTGGGGCTCATTGTTCACTTAAACTTGAAGAACAAAAAATTGGCGAATTGTACTGTTTGGATGCTTTGCATATATATTTCTTAGACTATATAGAAGCAATATATACAAAGATTTCAACCGTCTACCTGTTCCATTCATTGTTCTACTGGTCGAAAGTTACAAATAATTTCCGATAAAGGATTAACAATGGGGCTCATTGTTCACTTAAACTTGAAGAACAAGGAATTGGCGAACGGTACTGTTTCGATGCTTTGCGTACATGTTTCTTAGACTATATGGAAGCAATATATACAAAGATTTCAACCTTCTACGTGTCCCAATCATTGTTCTACTTGTAGAAAGTTAGAATTAATTTCCTTTAAAGGATTAACAATGGGGCTCGTAGTTCACTTAAACTTGAAGAACAAAAAATTGGCGAATGGTACTGTTTGGATGCTTTGCATATATGTTTCTTACATTATATAGAAGCAATATATACAAAGATTTCAACCGTCTACCTGTTCCATTCATTGTTCTACTTGTCGAAAGTTACAAGTAATTTCCGATAAAGGATTAACCATTGGGGCTCCTTGTTCACTTAAACTTGAAGAACAAAAAATTGGCGAATGGTACTGTTTGGATGCTTTGCGTACATGTTTCTTAGACTATATGGAAGCAATATATACAAAGATTTCATCCGTCTACGTGTTCCAAGCATTGTTCTACTTGTAGAAAGTTAGAATTAATTTCCGTTAAAGGATTAACAATGGGGCTCGTAGTTCACTTAAACTTGAAGAACAAAAAATTGGCGATTGTTACTGTTTAGATGCTTTGCATATATGTTTCTTAGATTATATAGAAGCAATATATACAATGATTTCAACAGTCTACCTGTTCAATTCATTGTTCTACTTGTCGAAATTTACAAATAATTTCCTTTAAAGGATTAACAATGGGAATCGTAGTTTACTTAAACTTGAAGAACAAGAAATTGGCGAATTGTACTGTTTGGATGATTTGCATATATGTTTCTTAGACTATATAGAAGCAATATATACAATGATTTCAACAGTCTACCTGTTCAATTCATTGTTCTACTTGTCGAAAATTACAAATAATTTCCTTTAAAGGATTAACAATGGGGCTCGTAGTTCACTTAAACTTGAAGAACAAAAAATTGGCGAATGGTACTGTTTGGATGCTTTGCATATATGTTTCTTATACTATATAGAAGCAATATATACAAAGATTTCAACCGTCTACCTGTTCTATTCATTGTTCTACTTGTAGAAAGTTACAAATAATTTCCATTTCATGATTATCAATGGGGCTCGCTGTTCACTTAAACTTGAAGATCAAAAAATTGGCGATTGTTACTGTTTGGATGCTTTGCATATAGGTTTCTTAGACTATATAGAAGCAATATATACATTGATTTCAACCGTCTACCTGTTCCATTCATTTTTCTACTTGTCGAAAGTTACAAATAATTTCCGATAAAGGATTAACCATTGGGGCTCGTTGTTCACTTAAACTTGAAGAACAAAAAATTGGCGAATGGTACTGTTTGGATGCTTTGCATATATGTTTCTTAGACTATATAGAAGCAATATATACAAGGATTTCAACAGTCTACCTGTTCCATTCATTGTTCTACTTGCCGAAATTTACAAATAATTTCCTTTAAAGAATTAACAATGGGGCTCGTAGTTCACTTAAACTTGAAGAGCAAAAAATGGGCCAATTGTACTGTTTGGACGCTATGCATATATGTTTCTTAGACTATATAGTAGCAATATATACAATGATTTCAACAGTCTACCTGTTCCATTCATTGTTCTACTTGTCGAAATTTACAAATAATTTCCTTTAAAGGATTAACAATGGGGCTCGTAGTTCACTTAAACTTGAAGAACAAAAAATTGGCGAATGGTACTGTTTGGATGCTTTGCACATATGTTTCTTACATTATATAGAAGCAATATATACAAAGATTTCAACCGTCTACGTGTTCCATTCTTTGTTCTACTTGTCGAAAGTTACAAATAATTTCCGATAAAGGATTAACCATTGGGGCTCCTTGTTCACTTAAACTTGAAGAACAAAAAATTGGCGAATGGTACTGTTTGGATGCTTTGCATATATGTTTCTTAGATTATATAGACGCAATATATACAAGGATTTCAACCGTCTACCTGTTCCATTCATTGTTCTACTTGTCGAAAGTTACAAATAATTACCGATAAAGGATTAACCATTGGGGCTCATTGTTCACTTAAACTTGAAGAACAAAAAATTGGCGAATTGTACTGTTTGGATGCTTTGCATATATGATTCTTAGACTATATGGAAGCAATATATACAAAGATTTCAACCGTCTACGTGTTCCACTCATTGTTCTACTTGTAGAAAGTTACAATTAATTTCCGTTAAAGTGTTAACAATGGGGCTCGTTGTTCACTTAAACTTGAAGATGAAATAATTGGCGAATTGTACTGTTTGGATGCTTTGCATATATGTTTCTTAGACTATATAGAAGCAATATATACAAAGATTTCAACCGTCTACCTGTTCCATTCATTGTTCTACTTGCCGAATGTTACAAATAATTTCCGATAAAGGATTAACCATTGGGGCTCATTGTTCACTTAAACTTGAAGAACAAAAAATTGGCGAATTGTACTGTTTGGATGCTTTGCATATATGTTTCTTATACTATATAGAAGCAATATATACAAAGATTTCAACCGTCTACCTGTTCCATTCATTGTTCTACTTGTCGAAAGTTACAAATAATTTCCTTTAAAGGATTAACAATGGAGCTCGCAGTTCACTTAAACTTGAAGAACAAAAAATTGGCGAATGGTACTGTTTGGATGCTTTGCATATATGTTTCTTATACTATATAGAAGCAATAGATACAAAGATTTCAACCGTCTACCTGTTCCATTCAATGTTCAACTTGTCGAAAGTTACAAATAATTTCCGATAAAGGATTAACAATGGGGCTCATTGTTCACTTAAACTTGAAGAACAAAAAATTGGCGAATGGTACTGTTTGGATGCTTTGCATATATGTTTCTTAGACTATATGGAAGCAATATATACAAAGATTTCATCCGTCTACCTGTTCCATTCATTGTTCTACTTGTCGAAATTTACAAATAATTTCCTTTAAAGGATTAACAATGGGGCTCGTAGTTCACTTAAACTTGAAGAACAAAAAATTGGCGAATGGTACTGTTTGGATGCTTTGCATATATGTTTCTTACATTATATAGATGCAATATATACAAAGATTTCAACCGTCTACCTGTTCCATTCATTGTTCTACTTGTCGAAAGTTACAAATAATTTCCGATAACGGATTAACCATTGGGGCTCATTGTTCACTTAAACTTGAAGATAAAAAAATTGGCGAATGGTACTGTTTGGATGCTTTGCATATATGTTTCTTAGACTATATAGAAGCAATATATACAAGGATTTCAACATTCTACCTGTTCCATTCATTGTTCTACTTGCCGAAATTTACAAATAATTTCCTTTAAAGAATTAACAATGGGTCTCGTAGTTCACTTAAACTTGAAGAGCAAAAAATTGGCGAATTGTACTGTTTGGACGCTATGCATATATGTTTCTTAGACTATATAGTAGCAATATATACAAAGATTTCAACCGTCTACCTGTTCCATTCATTGTTCTACTTGTCGAAAGTTACAAATAATTTCCGATAAAGGATTAACCATTGGGGCTCGTTGTTCACTTAAACTTGAAGAACAAAAAATTGGCGAATGGTACTGTTTGGATGCTTTGCATATATGTTTCTTAGACTATATAGAAGCAATATATACAAGGATTTCAACAGTCTACCTGTTCCATTCATTGTTATACTTGCCGAAATTTACAAATAATTTCCTTTAAAGAATTAACAATGGGGCTCGTAGTTCACTTAAACTTGAAGAGCAAAAAATTGGCGAATTGTACTGTTTGGACGCTATGCATATATGTTTCTTAGACTATATAGTAGCAATATATACAATGATTTCAACAGTCTACCTGTTCCATTCATTGTTCTACTTGTCGAAATTTACAAATAATTTCCTTTAAAGGATTAACAATGGGGCTCGTAGTTCACTTAAACTTGAAGAACAAAAAATTGGCGAATGGTACTGTTTGGATGCTTTGCATATATGTTTCTTACATTATATAGAAGCAATATATACAAAGATTTCAACCGTCTACCTGTTCCATTCATTGTTCTACTTGTCGAAAGTTACAAGTAATTTCCGATAAAGGATTAACCATTGGGGCTCCTTGTTCACTTAAACTTGAAGAACAAAAAATTGGCGAATGGTACTGTTTGGATGCTTTGCGTACATGTTTCTTAGACTATATGGAAGCAATATATACAAAGATTTCATCCGTCTACGTGTTCCAAGCATTGTTCTACTTGTAGAAAGTTAGAATTAATTTCCGTTAAAGGATTAAAAATGGGGCTCGTAGTTCACTTAAACTTGAAGAACAAAAAATTGGCGATTGTTACTGTTTAGATGCTTTGCATATATGTTTCTTAGATTATATAGAAGCAATATATACAAAGATTTCAACCGTCTACCTGTTCCATTCATTGTTCTACTTGCCGAAATTTACAAATAATTTCCTTTAAAGGATTAACAATGGGGCTCGTTGTTCACTTAAACTTGAAGAACAATAAATTGGCGAATTGTACTGTTTAGATGCTTTGCATATATGTTTCTTAGATTATATAGAAGCAATATATACAATGATTTCAACAGTCTACCTGTTCAGTTCATTGTTCTATTTGTCGAAATTTACAAATAATTTCCTTTAAAGGATTAACAATGGGATCGTAGTTTACTTAAACTTGAAGAACAAGAAATTGGCGAATTGTACTGTTTGGATGATTTGCATATATGTTTCTTAGACTATATAGAAGCAATATATACAATGATTTCAACAGTCTACCTGTTCAATTCATTGTTCTACTTGTCGAAATTTACAATTAATTTCCTTTAAAGGATTAACAATGGGGCTCGTTGTTCACTTAAACTTGAAGAACAAAAAATTGGCGAATAGTACTGTCTGGATGCTCTGCATATATGTTTCTTAGACTATATAGAAGCAATATATACAACGATTTCAACAGTCTACCTGTTCCATTCATTGTTCTACTTGTCGAAAGTTATAAATAATTTCCTTTATAGGATTAACAATGGAGCTCGCAGTTCACTTAAACTTGAAGAACAAAAAATTGGCGAATGGTACTGTTTGGATGCTTTGCATATATGTTTCTTATACTATATAGAAGCAATAGATACAAAGATTTCAACCGTCTACCTGTTCCATTCAATGTTCTACTTGTCGAAAGTTACAAATAATTTCCATTTCATGATTATCAATGGGGCTCGCTGTTCACTTAACCTTGAAGATCAAAAAATTGGCGAATGTTACTGTTTAGATGCTTCGCATATAGGTTTCTTAGACTATATAGAAGCAACATATACAAAGATTTCAACCGTCTACCTGTTCCATCCACTGTTCTACTTGTCGAAAGTTACAAATAATTTCCGTTAAGGGATTAACAATGGGGATCGTAGTTTACTTAAACTTGAAGAACAAAAAATTGGCGAATTGTACTGTTTGGATGCTTTGCATAAATGTTTCTTAGACTATATAGAAGCAATATATACAATGATTTCAACAGTCTACCTGTTCCATTCATTGTTCTACTTGTCGAAAGTTAGAAATAATTTCCTTTAAAGGATTAACAATGGGGCTCGAAGTTCACTTAAACTTGAAGAACAAAAAATTGGCGAATGGTACTGTTTGGATGCTTTGCATATATGTTTCTTAGACTATATAGAAGAAATATATACAAAGATTTCAACCGTCTACCTGTTCCATTCATTGTTCTACTTGTCGAAACTTACAAATAATTTCCTTTAAAGGATTAACAATGGGGCTCATTGTTCACTTAAACCTGAAGAACAAATAATTGGCGAATTGTACTGTTTGGATGCTTTGCATATATGTTTCTTAGACTATTTAGAAGCAATATATAGAAAGATTTCACCCGTCTACCTGTACTATTCATTGTTCTACTTGTCGAAAGTTACAAATAATTTCCGTTAAGGGATTAACAATGGGGCTCGTAGTTCACTTAAACTTGAAGAACAAAAAATTGGCGAATGGTACTGTTTGGATGCTTTGCATATATGTTTCTTAGATTATATAGACGCAATATATACAAGGATTTCAACCGTCTACCTGTTCCATTCATTGTTCTACTTGTCGAAAGTTACAAATAATTACCGATAAAGGATTAACCATTGGGGCTCATTGTTCACTTAAACTTGAAGAACAAAAAATTGGCGAATTGTACTGTTTGGATGCTTTGCATATATGTTTCTTATACTATATAGAAGCAATAGATACAAAGATTTCAACCGTCTACCTGTTCCATTCAATGTTCTACTTGTCGAAAGTTACAAATAATTTCCGATAAAGGATTAACAATGGGGCTCATTGTTCACTTAAACTTGAAGAACAAAAAATTGGCGAATGGTACTGTTTGGATGCTTTGCATATGTTTCTTAGACTATATGGAAGCAATATATACAAAGATTTCAACCGTCTGCGTGTTCCAATCATTGTTCTACTTGTAGAAAGTTACAATTAATTTCCGTTAAAGGATTAACAATGGGGCTCGTAGTTCACTTAGACTTGTAGAACAAAAAGTTGGCGAATTGTGCTGTTTGGATGCTTTGCATATGTGTTTCTTAGACTATTTAGAAGCAATATATAGAAAGATTTCACCTGTCTACCTGTACTATTCATTGTTCTACTTGTAGAAAGTTACAAATAATTTCCATTTCATGATTATCAATGGGGCTCGCTGTTCACTTAACCTGGAAGATCAAAAAATTGGCGAATGTTACTATTTAGATGCTTCGCATATAGGTTTCTTAGACTATATAGAAGCAACATATACAAAGATTTCAACCGTCTACCTGTTCTATTCATTGTTCATCTTGTCGAAAGTTACAAATAATTTCCGTTTCATGATTATCAATGGGCCTCGTTGTTCACTTAAACTTGAAGGACAAAAAATTGGCGACTGGTACTGTTTGGATGATTTGCATATATGTTTCTTAGACTATATAGAAGCAATATATAAAAAGATTTCAACCGTCTACCTGTTCCATTCATTGTTCTACTTGTCGAAAGTTACAAATAATTTCCGATAAGGGATTAACAATAGGGATCGTAGTTTACTTAAACTTGAAGAACAAAAAATTGGCGAATTGTACTGTTTGGATGCTTTGCATATATGTTTCTTAGACTATATAGACGCAATATATACAAGGATTTCAACCGTCTACCTGTTCCATTCATTGTTCTACTTGTTGAAAGTTACAAATATTTACCGATGAAGGATTAACCATTGGGGCTCATTGTTCACTTAAACTTGAAGAACAAAAAATTGGCGAATTGTACTGTTTGGATGCTTTGCATATATGTTTCTTAGACTATATAGAAGCAATATATACATTGATTTCAACCGACTACCTGTTCCATTCATTGTTCTACTTGTAGAAAGTTACAAATAATTTCCATTTCGTGATTATCAATGGGGCTCGCTGTTCACTTAAACTTGAAGATCAAAAAATTGGCGATTGTTACTGTTTAGATGCTTTGCATATAGGTTTCGTAGACTATATAGAAGCAACATATACAAAGATTTCAACCGTCTACCTGTTCTATTCATTGTTCTACTTGTAGAAAGTTACAAATAATTTCCGTTTCATGATTATCAATGGGGCTCGTTGTTCACTTAAACTTGAAGAACAAAAAATTGGCGAATGGTACTGTTTGGATGCTTTGCATATATGTTTCTTAGATTATGTAGAAGCAATATATACAAAGATTTCAACCGTCTACCTGTTCCATTCATTGTTCTACTTGTCGAAAATTACAAATAATTTCCGATAAAGGATTAACAACAGGGCTCGTTGTTCACTTAAACTTGAAGAACTAAAAATTGATGAATGGTACTGTTTGGATGCTTTGCATATATGTTTCTTAGACTATATAGAAGCAATATATACATTGATTTCAACCGACTACCTTTTCCATTCATTGTTCTACTTGTCGCAATTTACAAATAATTTCCGTTAAAGTATTAACAATGGGGCTCGTTGTTCACTTAAACTTGAAGAACAATAAATTGGCGAATTGTACTGTTTGGATGCTTTGCATATATGTTTCTTAGACTATATAGAGTTAATATATACAAGGATTTCAACCGTCTACCTGTTCCATTCATTGTTCTACTTGTCGAAAGTTACAAATAATTACGGATAAAGGATTAACCATTGGGGCTCATTGTTCACTTAAACTTGAAGAACAAAAAATTGGCGAATTGTACTGTTTGGATGCTTTGCATATATGTTTCTTAGACTATATAGAAGCAATATATACAAAGATTTCAACCGTCTACCTGTTCCATTCATTGTTCTACTTGTCGAAAGTTACAAATAATTTCCGATAAAGGATTAACAATGGGGCTCATTGTTCACTTAAACTTGAAGGACAAAAAATTGGCGAATGGTACTGTTTGGATGCTTTGCATATATGTTTCTTAGACTATATGGAAGCAATATATACAAAGATTTCAACCGTCTACGTGTTCCAATCATTGTTCTACTTGGAGAAAGTTACAATTAATTTCCGTTAAAGGATTAACAATGGGGCACGTAGTTCACTTAAACTTGAAGAACAAAAAATTGGCGAATTGTACTGTTTGGATGCTTTGCATATATGTTTCGTAGACTATATAGAAGCAATATATACAAGGATTTCAACCGTCTACCTGTTCCATTCATTGTTCTACTTGTCGAAAGTTACAAATAATTACGGATAAAGGATTAACAATGGGGCTCGTAGTTCACTTAAACTTGAAGAACAAAAAATTGGCGAATTGTACTGTTTGGATGCTTTGCATATATGTTTCTTAGACTATATAGAAGCAATATATACGAAGATTTCAACCGTCTACCTGTACTATTCATTGTTCTACTTGTAGAAAGTTACAAATAATTTCCATTACATGATTATCAATGGGGCTCGCTGTTCACTTAAACTTGAAGATCAAAAAATTGGCGATTGTTACTGTTTAGATGCTTTGCATATATGTTTCTTAGATTATATAGAAGCAATATATACAAAGATTTCAACCGTCTACCTGTTCCATTCATTGTTCTACTTCTCGAAAATTACAAATAATTTCCGATAAAGGATTAACCATTGGGGCTCGTTGTTCACTTAAACTTGAAGAACAAAAAATTGGCGAATGGTACTGTTTGGATGCTTTGCATATATGTTTCATAGACTATATAGAAGCAATATATACAATGACTTCAACCGTCTACATGATCCATTCATTGTTCTACTTGTCGATATTTACAAATAATTTCCTTTAAAGGATTAACAATTGGGCTCGTAGTTCACTTAAACTTAAAGAACAAAAAATTGGCGAATTGTACTGTTTGGATACTTTGCATATATGTTTCTTGGACTATTTAGAAGCAATATACAAAAAGATTTCAACCGTCTACCAGTTCCATTCATTGTTCTACTTGTCGAAAGTTACAAATAATTTCCTTTAAAGGATTAACAATTGGGCTCGTAGTTCACTTAAACTTAAAGAACAAAAAATTGGCGAATGGTACTGTTTGGATGCTTTGCCTATATGTTTCTTAGACTATATAGACGCAATATATACAAAGATTTCAACCGTCTACCTGTTCGATTCATTGTTCTACTTGTCGAAAGTTAGAAATAATTTCCGATAAAGGATTAACAATGGGGCTCATTGTTCACTTAAACTTGAAGGATAAAAAATTGGCGAATGGTACTGTTTGGATGCTTTGCGTACATGTTTCTTAGACTATATGGAAGCAATGTATACAAGGATTTCAACCGTCTACCTGTTCCATTCATTGTTCTACTTGTCGAAAGTTACAAATAATTACCGATAAAGGATTAACCATTGGGGCTCATTGTTCACTTAAACTTGAAGAACAAAAAATTGGCGGATTGTACTGTTTGGATGCTTTGCATATATGTTTCTTAGACTATATAGAAGCAATATATACAAAGATTTCAACCGTCTACCTGTTCCATTCACTGTTCTACTTGTCGAAAGTTACAAATAATTTCCGTTAAGGGATTAACAATGGGGATCGTAGTTCACTTAAACTTGAAGGACAAAAAATTGGCGAATGGTACTGTTTGGATGCTTTGCATATATGTTTCATAGACTATATAGAAGCAATATATACAATGACTTCAACCGTCTACATGATCGATTCATTGTTCTACTTGTCGATATTTACAAATAATTTCCTTTAAAGGATTAACAATTGGGCTCGTAGTTCACTTAAACTTAAAGAACAAAAAATTGGCGGATTGTACTGTTTGGATACTTTGCATATATGTTTCTTGGACTATTTAGAAGCAATATATAAAAAGATTTCAACCGTCTACCAGTTCCATTCATTGTTCTACTTGTCGAAAGTTACAAATAATTTCCTTTAAAGGATTAACAATTGGACTCGTAGTTCACTTAAACTTAAAGAACAAAAAATTGGCGAATGGTACTGTTTGGATGCTTTGCATATATGTTTCTTAGACTATATAGACGCAATATATACAAAGATTTCAACCGTCTACCTGTTCGATTCATTGTTCTACTTGTCGAAAGTTAGAAATAATTTCCGATAAAGGATTAACAATGGGGCTCATTGTTCACTTAAACTTGAAGGATAAAAAATTGGCGAATGGTACTGTTTGGATGCTTTGCGTACATGTTTCTTAGACTATATGGAAGCAATGTATACAAGGATTTCAACCGTCTACCTGTTCCATTCATTGTTCTACTTGTCGAAAGTTACAAATAATTACCGATAAAGGATTAACCATTGGGGCTCATTGTTCACTTAAACTTGAAGAACAAAAAATTGGCGAATTGTACTGTTTGGATGCTTTGCATATATGTTTCTTAGACTATATAGAAGCAATATATACAAAGATTTCAACCGTCTACCTGTTCCATTCACTGTTCTACTTGTCGAAAGTTACAAATAATTTCCGTTAAGGGATTAACAATGGGGATCGTAGTTCACTTAAACTTGAAGGACAAAAAATTGGCGAATGGTACTGTTTGGATGCTTTGCATATATGTTTCATAGACTATATAGAAGCAATATATACAATGACTTCAACCGTCTACATGATCCATTCATTGTTCTACTTGTCGATATTTACAAATAATTTCCTTTAACGGATTAACAATTGGGCTCGTAGTTCACTTAAACTTAAAGAACAAAAAATTGGCGAATTGTACTGTTTGGATACTTTGCATATATGTTTCTTGGACTATTTAGAAGCAATATATAATAAGATTTCAACCGTCTACCAGTTCCATTCATTGTTCTACTTGTCGAAAGTTACAAATAATTTCCTTTAAAGGATTAACAATTGGGCTCGTAGTTCACTTAAACTTAAAGAACAAAAAATTGGCGAATGGTACTGTTTGGATGCTTTGCATATATGTTTCTTAGACTATATAGACGCAATATATACAAAGATTTCAACCGTCTACCTGTTCGATTCATTGTTCTACTTGTTGAAAGTTAGAAATAATTTCCGATAAAGGATTAACAATGGGGCTCATTGTTCACTTAAACTTGAAGGATAAAAAATTTGCGAATGGTACTGTTTGGATGCTTTGCGTACATGTTTCTTAGACTATATGGAAGCAATGTATACAAGGATTTCAACCGTCTACCTGTTCCATTCATTGTTCTACTTGTCGAAAGTTACAAATAATTACCGATAAAGGATTAACCATTGGGGCTCATTGTTCACTTAAACTTGAAGAACAAAAAATTGGCGAATTGTACTGTTTGGATGCTTTGCATATATGTTTCTTAGACTATATAGAAGCAATATATACAAAGATTTCAACCGTCTACCTGTTCCATTCACTGTTCTACTTGTCGAAAGTTACAAATAATTTCCGTTAAGGGATTAACAATGGGGATCGTAGTTTACTTAAACTTGAAGAACAAAAAATTGGCGAATTGTACTGTTTGGATGCTTTGCATAAATGTTTCTCAGACTATATAGAAGCAATATATACAATGATTTCAACAGTCTACCTGTTCCATTCATTGTTCTACTTGTCGAAAGTTACAAATAATTTCCTTTAAAGGATTAACAATGGAGCTCGCAGTTCACTTAAACTTGAAGAACAAAAAAATGGCGTATGGTACTGATTGGATGCTTTGCATATATGTTTCTTATACTATATAGAAGCAATAGATACAAAGATTTCAACCGTCTACCTGTTCCATTCATTGTTCTACTTGTCGAAAGTTACAAATAATTTCCGATAACGGATTAACCATTGGGGCTCATTGTTCACTTAAACTTGAAGATAAAAAAATTGGCGAATGTTACTGTTTAGATGCTTTGCATATAAGTTTCTTAGACTATATAGAAGCAACATATACAAAGATTTCAACCGTCTACCTGTTCTATTCATTGTTCTACTTGTAGAAAGTTACAAATAATTTCCGTTTCATGATTATCAATGGGGCTCGTAGTTCACTTAAACATGAAGATGAAATAATTGGCGAATTGTACTGTTTGGATGCTTTGCATATATGTTTCTTAGATTATAAAGAAGCAATATATACAAAGATTTCAACCGTCTACCTGTTCCATTCATTGTTCTACTTGTCGCAAGTTACAAATAATTTCCGTTAAAGTATTAACAATGGGGCTCGTAGTTCACTTAAACTTGAAGGGCAAAAATTTGGCGAATGGTACTGTTTGGATGCTTTGCATATATGTTTCTTAGACTATTTAGAAGCAATATATAGAAAGATTTCACCCGTCTACCCGTACTATTCATTGTTCTACTTGTAGAAAGTTACAAATAATTTCCATTTCATGATTATCAATGGGGCTCGCTGTTCACTTAAACTTGAAGATCAAAAAATTGGCGATTGTTACTGTTTGGATGCTTTGCATATAGGTTTCTTAGACTATATAGAAGCAATATATACATTGATTTCAACCGTCTACCTGTTCCATTCATTGTTCTACTTGTCGAAATTTACAAATAATTTCCTTTAAAGGATTAACAATGGGGCTCGTAGTTCACTTAAACTTGAAGAACAAAAAATTGGCGAATGGTACTGTTTGGATGCTTTGCATATATGTTTCTTAGACTATATAGACGCAATATATACAAAGATTTCAACCGTCTACCTGTTCCATTCATTGTTCTACTTGTCGAAAGTTACAAATAATTTCCGATAAAGGATTAACCATTGGGGCTCGCTGTTCACTTAAACTTGAAGATCAAAAAATTGGCGATTGTTACTGTTTGGATGCTTTGCATATAGGTTTCTTAGACTATATAGAAGCAATATATACATTGATTTCAACCGTCTACCTGTTCCATTCATTGTTCTACTTGTCGAAAATTACAAATAATTTCCGATAAAGGATTAACCATTGGGGCTCATTGTTCACTTAAACTTGAAGAACAAAAAATTGGCGAATGGTCCTGTTTGGATGCTTTGCGTATATGTTTCTTAGACTATATGGAAGCAATATATACAAAGATTTCAACCGTCTACGTGTTCCAATCATTGTTCTACTTGTCGAAATTTACAAATAATTTCCTTTAAAGGATTAACAATGGGGCTCGTTGTTCACTTAAACTTCAAGAACAATAAATTGGCGAATTGTACTGTTTGGACGCTATGCATATATGTTTCTTAGACTATATAGTAGCAATACATACAATGATTTCAACAGTCTACCTGTTCCATTCATTGTTCTACTTGTCGAAATTTACAAATAATTTCCTTTAAAGGATTAACAATGGGGCTCGTAGTTCACTTAAACTTGAAGAACAAAAAATTGGCGAATGGTACTGTTTGGATGCTTTGCATATATGTTTCTTACATTATATAGAAGCAATATATACAAAGATTTCAACCGTCTACCTGTTCCATTCATTGTTCTACTTGTCGAAAGTTACAAGTAATTTCCGATAAAGGATTAACCATTGGGGCTCCTTGTTCACTTAAACTTGAAGAACAAAAAATTGGCGAATGGTACTGTTTGGATGCTTTGCGTACATGTTTCTTAGACTAAATGGAAGCAATATATACAAAGATTTCATCCGTCTACGTGTTCCAAGCATTGTTCTACTTGTAGAAAGTTAGAATTAATTTCCGTTAAAGGATTAACAATGGGGCTCGTAGTTCACTTAAACTTGAAGAACAAAAAATTGGCGGTTGTTACTGTTTAGATGCTTTGCATATATGTTTCTTAGATTATATAGAAACAATATATACAAAGATTTCAACCGTCTACCTGTTCCATTCATTGTTCTACTTGCCGAAATTTACAAGTAATTTCCGATAAAGGATTAACCATTGAGGCTCATTGTTCACTTAAACTTGAAGAACAAAAAATTGGCGAATGGTACTGTTTGGATGCTTTGCGTACATGTTTCTTAGACTATATGGAAGCAATATATACAAAGATTTCATCCGTCTACGTGTTCCAAGCATTGTTCTACTTGTAGAAAGTTACAATTAATTTCCGTTAAAGGATTAACAATGGGGCTCGTAGTTCTGTTACGTCCCGGGGACTAAAATTCTTTTTCTTTTGAGATCATTGCCTGCGCATTTGCCAATGTTTGAAATTCCTTCGGCAAATACGCAGAACGTTAATAATTGTTCTCCGATTCCGATGATGCAGGAATGCCTATGCATTCAGAGTTCTCTCTAACTGGATTACGATATCGTTTGAGATTCAATAACAAAGATATGTACATCCGGCTGCCCTGCTGACAAAGATCGCTTCGAGTCACGTACGCCCTCTGGTCCCAGGAATTGCGAGGCAAATCAGCAGCGGCTGATGTGTGGGGCTCGGACGGAAGGGAGGATGGAGACTAGCACCCAAAATTGTTAACCTTAGCAAAACGTGACCACGGAACGTGGCTACCACCTCTACCTAGGGCCCACCCTTGTGAGGCCAAAGACGAGCTCAACTCGTCACTATCGTCTGGAAAGTCGCGAGGTGCGTAGGCATAGTCCGAGGGTTTAGTTAAGCTTAGGTTATACGCGAATAACTTCAATAGTTCGATACGCGGTAACGGACTTTATAATCCTCGTTAAACAAATAAATCTCTTGGTTTTCAATCGTAAAGTCGCGAGGTGCGTGATTGTTAACCCGCGAAACCGTGAGAGAATCCTAGATTCTCCGTGAGCGTAGTTCGGTAACGCTGTAGTTCCGAAAGACTCAGAGTTTCGTGCGAGAATTGTATTGTAAAACCTACTTATAAAATTCGTTAACCGTATATTTTACTATTGCATGATCTATAGAATCATTAGAATAGGTAAATTCGAAAAAGTGCAGTTCTAATCCATCCACTCTTCTGTTCAGCCACTTGAACTCCGAATTGAACTTCAACGAGAGTACCTTGTAATACCGCTACAACCGATATAGAGATAGAACCGAAATTATCATTTATACTTGTATCGTCAGAAAATCCAGGGTGAGTTCTAATTTTCCATTACCATAATTATCTTGTCATATTCTATTGTAAACCGCCGTCTCAATAGTGAGTTTCTCTACCGTTGGACTATTTTAAAATATACATTTTGCCTGTAAATGGGAGGTTGTTTCGGAAACGAAAGATAGATTCGATTGGATCATAATCACTCGACTTCGAGCCAGCTTCACCACCAATAAATTGTTAACGTACATATATCTATTCAAAATCAATTATTTTATATCCAACTTAGCCGATATTATAACCCATTTCAGTACCGTTTGTAACGTTTCTTTGTTTAAATTTGAATACACATTGCTTTTACCCATTATAACATTGTGAGATTCAGTTCTATTATTCAATATCCTTATCCTTTAGATTTCGATTAAGCCAGACCTGTATAGGTCTTAACAGATCGACCCATCCATCCTGTCCTCTCCTCGCCTTAGGCTGGGGAGAGCTACAAAATTTTCAAATAGAGTCAACCGCGGAAACCTGCGCGCAATACGTTTCGTCTTGGCCGTTACGCACGGAATCTACCATCCGTCGGCACCCGCTCGACGACGGACGGGACGTTCGAATAATACGCCGTTCGTAACAGTTCACTTAAACTTGAAGATCAAAAAATTGGCGATTGTTACTGTTTAGATGCTTTGCATATATGTTTCTTAGATTATATAGAAGCAATATATACAAAGATTTCAACCGTCTACCTGTTCCATTCATTGTTCTACTTGTCGAAAATTACAAATAATTTCCGATAAAGGATTAACCATTGGGGCTCATTGTTCACTTAAACTTGAAGAACAAAAAATTGGCGAATGGTCCTGTTTGGATGCTTTGCGTATATGTTTCTTAGACTATATGGAAGCAATATATACAAAGATTTCAACCGTCTACGTGTTCCAATCATTGTTCTACTTGTCGAAATTTACAAATAATTTCCTTTAAAGGATTAACAATGGGGCTCGTTGTTCACTTAAACTTCAAGAACAATAAATTGGCGAATTGTACTGTTTGGACGCTATGCATATATGTTTCTTAGACTATATAGTAGCAATACATACAATGATTTCAACAGTCTACCTGTTCCATTCATTGTTCTACTTGTCGAAATTTACAAATAATTTCCTTTAAAGGATTAACAATGGGGCTCGTAGTTCACTTAAACTTGAAGAACAAAAAATTGGCGAATGGTACTGTTTGGATGCTTTGCATATATGTTTCTTAGACTTTATAGAAGCAATATATACATTGATTTCAACGGTCTACCTGTTCCATTCATTGTTCTACTTGTCGAAATTTACAAATAATTTCCTATAAAGGATTAACAATGGGGCTCGTAGTTCACTTAAACTTGAAGAACAAAAAATTGGCGAATTGTACTGTTTGGATGCTTTGCATATATGTTTCTTATACTATATAGAAGCAATATATACAAAGATTTCAACCGTCTACCCGTTCTATTCATTGTTCTACTTGTAGAAAGTTACAAATAATTTCCATTTCATGATTATCAATGGGGCTCGTAGTTCACTTAAACTTGAAGAACAAAAAATTGGCGAATGGTACTGTTTGGATGCTTTGCATATATGTTCCTTAGACTATATAGAAGCAATATATACAAAGAATTCAACCGTCTACCTGTTCCATTCATTGTTCTACTTGTCGAAAGTTACAAATAATTTCCTTTAAAGGATTAACAATGGGGCTCGTTATTCACTTAAACTTGAAGAACAATAAATTGGCGAATTGTACTGTTTGGATGCTTTGCATATATGTTTCTTAGACTATATGGAAGCAATATATACAAAGATTTCAACCGGCTACCTGTTCCATTCATTGTTCTACTTGGCGAAATTTACAAATAATTTCCGATAAAGGATTAACCATTAGGGCTCATTCTTCACTTAAACTTGAAGAACAAAAAATTGGCGAATTGTACTGTTTGGATGCTTTGCATATATTTTTCTTAGACTATATAGAAGCAATATATACAAAGATTTCAACCGTCTACCTGTTCCATTCATTGTTCTACTTGTCGAAAGTTACAAATAATTTCCTTTAAAGGATTAACAATGGGGCTCGTTGTTCACTTAAACTAGAAGAACAATAAATTGGCGAATTGTACTGTTTGGATGCTTTGCATATATGTTTCTTAGACTATATAGAAGCAATATATACAAAGATTTCAACCGTCTACCTGTTCCATTCATTGTTCTACTTGTCGAAATTTACAATTAATTTCCGTTAAAGGATTAACAATGGGGCTCGTAGTTCACTTAAACTTGAAGTACAAAAAATTGGCGAATTGTACTGTTTGGATGCTTTGCATATATGTTTCGTAGACTATATAGAAGCAATATATACAATTTTTTCAACCGTCTACATGATCCATTCATTGTTCTACTTGTCGAAATTTACAAATAATTTCCTTTAAAGGATTAACAATGGGGCTCGTAGTTCACTTAAACTTGAAGAACAAAAATTGGCGAATTGTACTGTTTGGATGCTTTGCATAGATGTTTCATAGACTATTTAGAAGCAATATATAGAAAGATTTCACCCGTCTACCTGTACTATTCATTGTTCTACTTCTAGAAAGTTACAAATAATTTCCATTTCATGATTATCAATGGGGCTCGCTGTTCACTTAAACTTGAAGATCAAAAAATTGGCGATTGTTACTGTTTAGATGCTTTGCATATATGTTTCTTAGATTATAAAAAAGCAATATATACAAATATTTCAACCGTCTGACTGTTCCATTCATTGTTCTACTTGTCGAAAATTATAAATAATTTCCGATAAAGGATTAACCATTGGGG
Source organism: Cerceris ruficornis (assembly GCA_963989415.1). Taxonomy (NCBI): domain Eukaryota; kingdom Metazoa; phylum Arthropoda; class Insecta; order Hymenoptera; family Crabronidae; genus Cerceris; species Cerceris ruficornis. Next base: position 133,808 of record CAXDIW010000174.1, read on the forward strand.
CTCATTGTTCACTTTAACTTGAAGTACAAAAAATTGGCGAATGGTACTGTTTGGATGCTTTGCGTACATGTTTCTTAGACTATATGGAAGCAATATATACAAAGATTTCAACCGTCTACGTGTTCCAATCATTGTTCTACTTGTCGAAATTTACAAATAATTTCCGATAAAGGATTAACAATGGGGCTAATTGTTCACTAAAAACTTGAAGAACAAAAAATTGGCGAATGGTACTGTTTGGATGCTTTGCATATATGTTTCTTAGACTATATAGAAGCAATATATACAAAGATTTCAAACGTCTACCTGTTCCATTCATTGTTCTACTTGTCGAAAGTTACAAATAATTTCCTTTAAAGGATTAACAATGGGGCTCATTGTTCACTTAAACTTGAAGAACAAAAATTGGCGAATTGTACTGTTTGGATGCTTTGCATAGATGTTTCATAGGCTATTTAGAAGCAATATATAGAAAGATTTCACCCGTCTACCTGTACTATTCATTGTTCTACTTCTAGAAAGTTACAAATAATTTCCATTTCATGATTATCAATGGGGCTCGCTGTTCACTTAAACTTGAAGATCAAAAAATTGGCGATTGTTACTATTTAGATGCTTTCCATATATGTTTCTTAGATTATAAAGAAGCAATATATACAAATATTTCAACCGTCTAACTGTTCCATTCATTGTTCTACTTGTCGAAAATTACAAATAATTTCCGATAAAGGATTAACCATTGGGGCTCATTGTTCACTTAAACTTGAAGAACAAAAAATTGGCGAATGGTACTGTTTGGATGCTTTGCGTACATGTTTCTTAGACTATATGGAAGCAATATATACAAAGATTTCAACCGTCTACGTGTTCCAATCATTGTTCTACTTGTCGAAATTTACAAATAATTTCCGATAAAGGATTAACAATGGGGCTAATTGTTCACTAAAAACTTGAAGAACAAAAAATTGGCGAATGGTACTGTTTGGATGCTTTGCATATATGTTTCTTAGACTATATAGAAGCAATATATACAAAGATTTCAACCGTCTACCTGTTCCATTCATTGTTCTACTTGTCGAAATTTACAAATAATTTCCCTTAAAGGATTAACAATGGGGCTCGTAGTTCACTTAAACTTGAAGAGCAAAAAATTGTCGAATTGTACTGTTTGGATGCTTTGCATATATGTTTCTTAGACTATATAGAAGCAATATATACAATGATTTCAACCGTCTACCTGTTCCATTCATTGTTCTACTTGTCGAAAGTTACAAATAATTTCCGTTAAGGGATTAACAATGGGGATCGTAGTTTACTTAAACTTGAAGAACAAGAAATTGGCGAATTGTACTGTTTGGATGCTTTGCATATATGTTTCTTAGACTATATAGAAGTAATATATACAATGATTTCAACCGTCTACATGTTCCAATCATTGTTCTACTTGTCGAAATTTACAAATAATTTCCTTTAAAGGATTAACAATGGGGCTCGTTGTTCACTTAAACTTGAAGAACAAAAAAGTGGCGAATGGTACTGTTTGGATGCTTTGCATATATGTTTCTTAGACTATATAGAAGCAATATATACATTGATTTCAACCGTCTACCTGTTCCATTCATTGTTCTACTTGTCGCAAGTTACAAATAATTTCCGTTAAAGTATTAACAATGGGGCTCGTAGTTCACTTAAACTTGAAGATCAAATAATTGGCGCATTGTACTGTTTGGATGCTTTGCATATATGTTTCTTAGACTATATAGAAGCAATATATACATTGATTTCAACCGTCTACCTGTTCCATTCATTGTTCTACTTGTCGCAAGTTACAAATAATTTCCGTTAAAGTATTAACAATGGGGCTCGTAGTTCACTTAAACTTGAAGATCAAATAATTGGCGCATTGTACTGTTTGGATGCTTTGCATATATGTTTCTTAGACTATATAGAAGCAATATATACAAAGATTTCAACCGTCTACCTGTTCGATTCATTGTTCTACTTGTCGAAAGTTACAAATAATTTCCGATAAAGGATTAACAATGGGGCTCATTGTTCACTTAAACTTGAAGGACAAAAAATTGGCGAATGTTACTGTTTATATGCATCGCATATAGGTTTCTTAGACTATATAGAAGCAACATATACAAAGATTTCAACCGTCTACCTGTTCTATTCATTGTTCATCTTGTCGAAAGTTACAAATAATTTCCGTTTCATGATTATCAATGGGCCTCGTTGTTCACTTAAACTTGAAGAACAAAAAATTGGCGACTGGTACTGTTTGGATGCTTTGCATACATGTTTATTAGACTATATAGAAGCAATATATAAAAAGATTTCAACCGTCTACCAGTTCCATTCATTGTTCTACTTGTCGAAAGTTACAAATAATTACCGATAAAGGATTAACAATGGGGCTCATTGTTCACTTAAACTTGAAGGACAAAAAATTGGCGAATGGTACTGTTTGGATGCTTTGCGTACATGTTTCTTAGACTATATGGAAGCAATATATACAAGGATTTCAACCGTCTACCTGTTCCATTCATTGTTCTACTTGTCGAAAGTTACAAATAATTACCGATAAAGGATTAACCATTGGGGCTCATTGTTCACTTAAACTTGAAGAACAAAAAATTGGCGAATTGTACTGTTTGGATGCTTTGCATACATGTTTCTTAGACTATATAGAAGCAATATATACAAAGATTTCAACCGTCTACCTGTTCCATTCATTGTTCTACATGTCGAAAGTTACAAATAATTTTCCATAAAGGATTAACCATTGGGGCTCATTGTTCACTAAACTTGAAGAACAAAAAATTGTCGAATTGTACTGTTTGGATGCTTTGCATATATGTTTCTTAGACTATATAGAAGCAATATATACAAAGATTTCAACCGTCTACCTGTTCCATTCATTGTTCTACTTGTCGAAAGTTACAAATAATTTCCGATCAAGGATTAACCATTGGGGCTCATTGTTCACTTAAACTTGAAGAAAAAAAAATTGGCGAATTGCACTGTTAGGATGCTTTGCATATATGTTTCTTAGACTATATGGAAGCAATATATACAAAGATTTCAACCGTCTACGTGTTCCAATCATTGTTCTACTTGTAGAAAGTTACAATTAATTTCCGTTAAAGGATTAACAATGGGGCTCATTGTTCACTTAAACTTGAAGAACAAAAAATTGGCGAATTGTACTGTTTGGATGCTTTGCATATATGTTTCTTAGACTATATAGAAGCAATATATACAATGATTTCAACCGTCTACCTGTTCCATTCATTGTTCTACTTGTCGAATGTTACAAATAATTTCCGTTAAGGGATTAACAATGGGGATCGTAGTTTACTTAAACTTGAAGAACAAAAAATTGGCGAATGGTACTGTTTGGATGCTTTGCATATATATTTCTTAGACTATATAGAAGCAATATATACAAAGATTTCAACCGTCTACCTGGTCCATTCATTGTTCTACTTGTCGAAAGTTACAAATAATTACCGATAAAGGATTAACAATGGGGCTCATTGTTCACTTAAACTTGAAGGACAAAAAATTGGCGAATGGTACTGTTTGGATGCTTTGCGTACATGTTTCTTAGACTATATGGAAGCAATATATACAAGGATTTCAACCGTCTACCTGTTCCATTCATTGTTCTACTTGTCGAAAGTTACAAATAATTACCGATAAAGGATTAACCATTGGGGCTCATTGTTCACTTAAACTTGAAGAACAAAAAATTGGCGAATTGTACTGTTTGGATGCTTTGCATACATGTTTCTTAGACTATATAGAAGCAATATATACAAAGATTTCAACCGTCTACCTGTTCCATTCATTGTTCTACATGTCGAAAGTTACAAATAATTTTCCATAAAGGATTAACCATTGGGGCTCATTGTTCACTAAACTTGAAGAACAAAAAATTGTCGAATTGTACTGTTTGGATGCTTTGCATATATGTTTCTTAGACTATATAGAAGCAATATATACAAAGATTTCAACCGTCTACCTGTTCCATTCATTGTTCTACTTGTCGAAAGTTACAAATAATTTCCGATAAAGGATTAACCATTGGGGCTCATTGTTCACTTAAACTTGAAGAAAAAAAAATTGGCGAATTGCACTGTTAGGATGCTTTGCATATATGTTTCTTAGACTATATGGAAGCAATATATACAAAGATTTCAACCGTCTACGTGTTCCAATCATTGTTCTACTTGTAGAAAGTTACAATTAATTTCCGTTAAAGGATTAACAATGGGGCTCATTGTTCACTTAAACTTGAAGAACAAAAAATTGGCGAATTGTACTGTTTGGATGCTTTGCATATATGTTTCTTAGACTATATAGAAGCAATATATACAATGATTTCAACCGTCTACCTGTTCCATTCATTGTTCTACTTGTCGAATGTTACAAATAATTTCCGTTAAGGGATTAACAATGGGGATCGTAGTTTACTTAAACTTGAAGAACAAAAAATTGGCGAATGGTACTGTTTGGATGCTTTGCATATATATTTCTTAGACTATATAGAAGCAATATATACAAAGATTTCAACCGTCTACCTGTTCCATTCATTGTTCTACTTGTCGAAAGTTACAAATAATTTCCTTTAAAGGATTAACAATGGGGCTCATTGTTCACTTAAACTTGAAGAACAAAAAATTGGCGAATTGTACTGTTTGGATGCTTTGCATATATGTTTCTTAGACTATATAGAAGCAATATATACAATGATTTCAACCGTCTACCTGTTCCATTCATTGTTCTACTTGTCGAATGTTACAAATAATTTCCGTTAAGGGATTAACAATGGGGATCGTAGTTTACTTAAACTTGAAGAACAAAAAATTGGCGAATTGTACTGTTTGGATGCTTTGCATATATGTTTCTTAGACTATATAGAAGCAATATATACAATGATTTCAACCGTCTACCTATTCCATTCATTGTTCTACTTGCCGAAATTTACAAATAATTTCCCTTAAAGGATTAACAATGGGGCTCGTAGTTCACTTAAACTTGAAGAGCAAAAAATTGTCGAATTGTACTGTTTGGATGCTTTGCATATATGTTTCTTAGACTATATAGAAGCAATATATACAATGATTTCAACCGTCTACCTGTTCCATTCATTGTTCTACTTGTCGAAAGTTACAAGTAATTTCCGTTAAGGGATTAACAATGGGGATCGTAGTTTACTTAAACTTGAAGAACAAAAAATTGGCGAATTGTACTGTTTGGATGCTTTGCATATATGTTTCTTAGACTATATAGAAGTAATATATACAATGATTTCAACCGTCTACATGTTCCAATCATTGTTCTACTTGTCGAAATTTACAAATAATTTCCTTTAAAGGATTAACAATGGGGCTCGTTGTTCACTTAAACTTGAAGAACAAAAAAGTGGCGAATGGTACTGTTTGGATGCTTTGCATATATGTTTCTTAGACTATATAGAAGCAATATATACAAAGATTTCAACCGTCTACCTGTTCCATTCATTGTTCTACTTGTCGAAATTTACAATTAATTTCCGTTAAAGGATTAACAATGGGGCTCGTAGTTCACTTAAACTTGAAGTACAAAAAATTGGCGAATTGTACTGTTTGGATGCTTTGCATATATGTTTCTTAGACTATATAGAAGCAATATATACAATGATTTCAACCGTCTACCTGTTCCATTCATTGTTCTACTTGTCGAATGTTACAAATAATTTCCGTTAAGGGATTAACAATGGGGATCGTAGTTTACTTAAACTTGAAGAACAAAAAATTGGCGAATGGTACTGTTTGGATGCTTTGCATATATATTTCTTAGACTATATAGAAGCAATATATACAAAGATTTCAACCGTCTACCTGTTCCATTCATTGTTCTACTTGTCGAAAGTTACAAATAATTTCCTTTAAAGGATTAACAATGGGGCTCATTGTTCACTTAAACTTGAAGAACAAAAAATTGGCGAATTGTACTGTTTGGATGCTTTGCATATATGTTTCTTAGACTATATAGAAGCAATATATACAATGATTTCAACCGTCTACCTGTTCCATTCATTGTTCTACTTGTCGAATGTTACAAATAATTTCCGTTAAGGGATTAACAATGGGGATCGTAGTTTACTTAAACTTGAAGAACAAAAAATTGGCGAATTGTACTGTTTGGATGCTTTGCATATATGTTTCTTAGACTATATAGAAGCAATATATACAATGATTTCAACCGTCTACCTATTCCATTCATTGTTCTACTTGCCGAAATTTACAAATAATTTCCCTTAAAGGATTAACAATGGGGCTCGTAGTTCACTTAAACTTGAAGAGCAAAAAATTGTCGAATTGTACTGTTTGGATGCTTTGTATATATGTTTCTTAGACTATATAGAAGCAATATATACAATGATTTCAACCGTCTACCTGTTCCATTCATTGTTCTACTTGTCGAAAGTTACAAGTAATTTCCGTTAAGGGATTAACAATGGGGATCGTAGTTTACTTAAACTTGAAGAACAAAAAATTGGCGAATTGTACTGTTTGGATGCTTTGCATATATGTTTCTTAGACTATATAGAAGTAATATATACAATGATTTCAACCGTCTACATGTTCCAATCATTGTTCTACTTGTCGAAATTTACAAATAATTTCCTTTAAAGGATTAACAATGGGGCTCGTTGTTCACTTAAACTTGAAGAACAAAAAAGTGGCGAATGGTACTGTTTGGATGCTTTGCATATATGTTTCTTAGACTATATAGAAGCAATATATACAAAGATTTCAACCGTCTACCTGTTCCATTCATTGTTCTACTTGTCGAAATTTACAATTAATTTCCGTTAAAGGATTAACAATGGGGCTCGTAGTTCACTTAAACTTGAAGTACAAAAAATTGGCGAATTGTACTGTTTGGATGCTTTGCATATATGTTTCGTAGACTATATAGAAGCAATATATACAATTTTTTCAACCGTCTACATGATCCATTCATTGTTCTACTTGTCGAAATTTACAAATAATTTCCTTTAAAGGATTAACAATGGGGCTCGTAGTTCACTTAAACTTGAAGAACAAAAATTGGCGAATTGTACTGTTTGGATGCTTTGCATAGATGTTTCATAGACTATTTAGAAGCAATATATAGAAAGATTTCACCCGTCTACCTGTACTATTCATTGTTCTACTTCTAGAAAGTTACAAATAATTTCCATTTCATGATTATCAATGGGGCTCGCTGTTCACTGAAACTTGAAGATCAAAAAATTGGCGATTGTTACTGTTTAGATGCTTTGCATATATGTTTCTTAGATTATAAAAAAGCAATATATACAAATATTTCAACCGTCTGACTGTTCCATTCATTGTTCTACTTGTCGAAAATTACAAATAATTTCCGATAAAGGATTAACCATTGGGGCTCATTGTTCACTTAAACTTGAAGAACAAAAAATTGGCGAATGGTACTGTTTGGATGCTTTGCGTACATGTTTCTTAGACTATATGGAAGCAATATATACAAAGATTTCAACCGTCTACGTGTTCCAATCATTGTTCTACTTGTCGAAATTTACAAATAATTTCCGATAAAGGATTAACAATGGGGCTAATTGTTCACTAAAAACTTGAAGAACAAAAAATTGGCGAATGGTACTGTTTGGATGCTTTGCATATATGTTTCTTAGACTATATAGAAGCAATATATACAAAGATTTCAAACGTCTACCTGTTCCATTCATTGTTCTACTTGTCGAAAGTTACAAATAATTTCCTTTAAAGGATTAACAATGGGGCTCATTGTTCACTTAAACTTGAAGAACAAAAATTGGCGAATTGTACTGTTTGGATGCTTTGCATAGATGTTTCATAGACTATTTAGAAGCAATATATAGAAAGATTTCACCCGTCTACCTGTACTATTCATTGTTCTACTTCTAGAAAGTTACAAATAATTTCCATTTCATGATTATCAATGGGGCTCGCTGTTCACTTAAACTTGAAGATCAAAAAATTGGCGATTGTTACTGTTTAGATGCTTTGCATATATGTTTCTTAGATTATAAAGAAGCAATATATACAAATATTTCAACCGTCTAACTGTTCCATTCATTGTTCTACTTGTCGAAAATTACAAATAATTTCCGATAAAGGATTAACCATTGGGGCTCATTGTTCACTTAAACTTGAAGAACAAAAAATTGGCGAATGGTACTGTTTGGATGCTTTGCGTACATGTTTCTTAGAATATATGGAAGCAATATATACAAAGATTTCAACCGTCTACGTGTTCCAATCATTGTTCTACTTGTCGAAATTTACAAATAATTTCCGATAAAGGATTAACAATGGGGCTAATTGTTCACTAAAAACTTGAAGAACAAAAAATTGGCGAATGGTACTGTTTGGATGCTTTGCATATATGTTTCTTAGACTATATAGAAGCAATATATACAAAGATTTCAACCGTCTACCTGTTCCATTCATTGTTCTACTTGTCGAAATTTACAAATAATTTCCCTTAAAGGATTAACAATGGGGCTCGTAGTTCACTTAAACTTGAAGAGCAAAAAATTGTCGAATTGTACTGTTTGGATGCTTTGCATATATGTTTCTTAGACTATATAGAAGCAATATATACAATGATTTCAACCGTCTACCTGTTCCATTCATTGTTCTACTTGTCGAAAGTTACAAATAATTTCCGTTAAGGGATTAACAATGGGGATCGTAGTTTACTTAAACTTGAAGAACAAAAAATTGGCGAATTGTACTGTTTGGATGCTTTGCATATATGTTTCTTAGACTATATAGAAGTAATATATACAATGATTTCAACCGTCTACATGTTCCAATCATTGTTCTACTTGTCGAAATTTACAAATAATTTCCTTTAAAGGATTAACAATGGGGCTCGTTGTTCACTTAAACTTGAAGAACAAAAAAGTGGCGAATGGTACTGTTTGGATGCTTTGCATATATGTTTCTTAGACTATATAGAAGCAATATATACATTGATTTCAACCGTCTACCTGTTCCATTCATTGTTCTACTTGTCGCAAGTTACAAATAATTTCCGTTAAGGGATTAACAATGGGGATCGTAGTTTACTTAAACTTGAAGAACAAAAAATTGGCGAATTGTACTGTTTGGATGCTTTGAATAGATGTTTCTTAGACTATTTAGAAGCAATATATAGAAAGATTTCACCCGTCTACCTGTACTATTCATTGTTCTACTTGTAGAAAGTTACAAATAATTTCCATTTCGTGATTATCAATGGGGCTCGCTGTTCACTTATACTTGAAGATCAAAAAATTGGCGATTGTTACTGTTTAGATGCTTTGCATATATGTTTCTTAGACTATATGGAAGCAATATATACAAAGATTTCAACCGTCTACCTGTTCCATTCATTGTTCTACTTGCCGAAATTTACAAATAATTTCCTTTAAAGGATTAACAATGGGGCTCGTTGTTCACTTAAACTTGAAGAACAATAAATTGGCGAATTGTACTGTTTGGATGCTTTGCATATATGTTTCTTAGACTATATAGAAGCAATATATACAAAGATTTCAACCGTCTACCTGTTCGATTCATTGTTCTACTTGTCGAAAGTTACAAATAATTTCCGATAAAGGATTAACAATGGGGCTCATTGTTCACTTAAACTTGAAGGACAAAAAATTGGCGAATGTTACTGTTTATATGCATCGCATATAGGTTTCTTAGACTATATAGAAGCAACATATACAAAGATTTCAACCGTCTACCTGTTCTATTCATTGTTCATCTTGTCGAAAGTTACAAATAATTTCCGTTTCATGATTATCAATGGGCCTCGTTGTTCACTTAAACTTGAAGAACAAAAAATTGGCGACTGGTACTGTTTGGATGCTTTGCATACATGTTTATTAGACTATATAGAAGCAATATATAAAAAGATTTCAACCGTCTACCAGTTCCATTCATTGTTCTACTTGTCGAAAGTTACAAATAATTACCGATAAAGGATTAACAATGGGGCTCATTGTTCACTTAAACTTGAAGGACAAAAAATTGGCGAATGGTACTGTTTGGATGCTTTGCGTACATGTTTCTTAGACTATATGGAAGCAATATATACAAGGATTTCAACCGTCTACCTGTTCCATTCATTGTTCTACTTGTCGAAAGTTACAAATAATTACCGATAAAGGATTAACCATTGGGGCTCATTGTTCACTTAAACTTGAAGAACAAAAAATTGGCGAATTGTACTGTTTGGATGCTTTGCATACATGTTTCTTAGACTATATAGAAGCAATATATACAAAGATTTCAACCGTCTACCTGTTCCATTCATTGTTCTACATGTCGAAAGTTACAAATAATTTTCCATAAAGGATTAACCATTGGGGCTCATTGTTCACTAAACTTGAAGAACAAAAAATTGTCGAATTGTACTGTTTGGATGCTTTGCATATATGTTTCTTAGACTATATAGAAGCAATATATACAAAGATTTCAACCGTCTACCTGTTCCATTCATTGTTCTACTTGTCGAAAGTTACAAATAATTTCCGATAAAGGATTAACCATTGGGGCTCATTGTTCACTTAAACTTGAAGAAAAAAAAATTGGCGAATTGCACTGTTAGGATGCTTTGCATATATGTTTCTTAGACTATATGGAAGCAATATATACAAAGATTTCAACCGTCTACGTGTTCCAATCATTGTTCTACTTGTAGAAAGTTACAATTAATTTCCGTTAAAGGATTAACAATGGGGCTCATTGTTCACTTAAACTTGAAGAACAAAAAATTGGCGAATTGTACTGTTTGGATGCTTTGCATATATGTTTCTTAGACTATATAGAAGCAATATATACAATGATTTCAACCGTCTACCTGTTCCATTCATTGTTCTACTTGTCGAATGTTACAAATAATTTCCGTTAAGGGATTAACAATGGGGATCGTAGTTTACTTAAACTTGAAGAACAAAAAATTGGCGAATGGTACTGTTTGGATGCTTTGCATATATATTTCTTAGACTATATAGAAGCAATATATACAAAGATTTCAACCGTCTACCTGTTCCATTCATTGTTCTACTTGTCGAAAGTTACAAATAATTTCCTTTAAAGGATTAACAATGGGGCTCATTGTTCACTTAAACTTGAAGAACAAAAAATTGGCGAATTGTACTGTTTGGATGCTTTGCATATATGTTTCTTAGACTATATAGAAGCAATATATACAATGATTTCAACCGTCTACCTGTTCCATTCATTGTTCTACTTGTCGAAATTTACAAATAATTTCCCTTAAAGGATTAACAATGGGGCTCGTAGTTCACTTAAACTTGAAGAGCAAAAAATTGTCGAATTGTACTGTTTGGATGCTTTGCATATATGTTTCTTAGACTATATAGAAGCAATATATACAATGATTTCAACCGTCTACCTGTTCCATTCATTGTTCTACTTGTCGAAAGTTACAAGTAATTTCCGTTAAGGGATTAACAATGGGGCTCATTGTTCACTTAAACTTGAAGGACAAAAAATTGGCGAATGTTACTGTTTATATGCATCGCATATAGGTTTCTTAGACTATATAGAAGCAACATATACAAAGATTTCAACCGTCTACCTGTTCTATTCATTGTTCATCTTGTCGAAAGTTACAAATAATTTCCGTTTCATGATTATCAATGGGCCTCGTTGTTCACTTAAACTTGAAGAACAAAAAATTGGCGACTGGTACTGTTTGGATGCTTTGCATACATGTTTATTAGACTATATAGAAGCAATATATAAAAAGATTTCAACCGTCTACCAGTTCCATTCATTGTTCTACTTGTCGAAAGTTACAAATAATTACCGATAAAGGATTAACAATGGGGCTCATTGTTCACTTAAACTTGAAGGACAAAAAATTGGCGAATGGTACTGTTTGGATGCTTTGCGTACATGTTTCTTAGACTATATGGAAGCAATATATACAAGGATTTCAACCGTCTACCTGTTCCATTCATTGTTCTACTTGTCGAAAGTTACAAATAATTACCGATAAAGGATTAACCATTGGGGCTCATTGTTCACTTAAACTTGAAGAACAAAAAATTGGCGAATTGTACTGTTTGGATGCTTTGCATACATGTTTCTTAGACTATATAGAAGCAATATATACAAAGATTTCAACCGTCTACCTGTTCCATTCATTGTTCTACATGTCGAAAGTTACAAATAATTTTCCATAAAGGATTAACCATTGGGGCTCATTGTTCACTAAACTTGAAGAACAAAAAATTGTCGAATTGTACTGTTTGGATGCTTTGCATATATGTTTCTTAGACTATATAGAAGCAATATATACAAAGATTTCAACCGTCTACCTGTTCCATTCATTGTTCTACTTGTCGAAAGTTACAAATAATTTCCGATAAAGGATTAACCATTGGGGCTCATTGTTCACTTAAACTTGAAGAAAAAAAAATTGGCGAATTGCACTGTTAGGATGCTTTGCATATATGTTTCTTAGACTATATGGAAGCAATATATACAAAGATTTCAACCGTCTACGTGTTCCAATCATTGTTCTACTTGTAGAAAGTTACAATTAATTTCCGTTAAAGGATTAACAATGGGGCTCATTGTTCACTTAAACTTGAAGAACAAAAAATTGGCGAATTGTACTGTTTGGATGCTTTGCATATATGTTTCTTAGACTATATAGAAGCAATATATACAATGATTTCAACCGTCTACCTGTTCCATTCATTGTTCTACTTGTCGAATGTTACAAATAATTTCCGTTAAGGGATTAACAATGGGGATCGTAGTTTACTTAAACTTGAAGAACAAAAAATTGGCGAATGGTACTGTTTGGATGCTTTGCATATATATTTCTTAGACTATATAGAAGCAATATATACAAAGATTTCAACCGTCTACCTGTTCCATTCATTGTTCTACTTGTCGAAAGTTACAAATAATTTCCTTTAAAGGATTAACAATGGGGCTCATTGTTCACTTAAACTTGAAGAACAAAAAATTGGCGAATTGTACTGTTTGGATGCTTTGCATATATGTTTCTTAGACTATATAGAAGCAATATATACAATGATTTCAACCGTCTACCTGTTCCATTCATTGTTCTACTTGTCGAATGTTACAAATAATTTCCGTTAAGGGATTAACAATGGGGATCGTAGTTTACTTAAACTTGAAGAACAAAAAATTGGCGAATTGTACTGTTTGGATGCTTTGCATATATGTTTCTTAGACTATATAGAAGCAATATATACAATGATTTCAACCGTCTACCTATTCCATTCATTGTTCTACTTGCCGAAATTTACAAATAATTTCCCTTAAAGGATTAACAATGGGGCTCGTAGTTCACTTAAACTTGAAGAGCAAAAAATTGTCGAATTGTACTGTTTGGATGCTTTGCATATATGTTTCTTAGACTATATAGAAGCAATATATACAATGATTTCAACCGTCTACCTGTTCCATTCATTGTTCTACTTGTCGAAAGTTACAAGTAATTTCCGTTAAGGGATTAACAATGGGGATCGTAGTTTACTTAAACTTGAAGAACAAAAAATTGGCGAATTGTACTGTTTGGATGCTTTGCATATATGTTTCTTAGACTATATAGAAGTAATATATACAATGATTTCAACCGTCTACATGTTCCAATCATTGTTCTACTTGTCGAAATTTACAAATAATTTCCTTTAAAGGATTAACAATGGGGCTCGTTGTTCACTTAAACTTGAAGAACAAAAAAGTGGCGAATGGTACTGTTTGGATGCTTTGCATATATGTTTCTTAGACTATATAGAAGCAATATATACATTGATTTCAACCGTCTACCTGTTCCATTCATTGTTCTACTTGTCGCAAGTTACAAATAATTCCCTTTAAAGGATTAACAATGGGGCTCGTTGTTCACTTAAACTTGAAGAACAATAAATTGGCGAATTGTACTGTTTGGATGCTTTGCATATATATTTCTTAGACTATATAGAAGCAATATATTCAAAGATTTCAAACGTCTACATGTTCCATTCATTGTTCTACTTGTCGAAATTTACAAATAATTCCCTTTAAAGGATTAACAATGGGGCTCGTTGTTCACTTAAACTTGAAGAACAATAAATTGGCGAATTGTTCTGTGTGGATGCATATATGTTTCTTATACTATATAGAAGCAATATATACATTGATTTCAACCGTCTACCTGTTCCATTCATTGTTCTACTTGTCGAAAGTTACAAATAATTTCCGTTAAGGGATTAACAATGGGGATCGTGGTTCACTTAAACTTGAAGATCAAATAATTGGCGAATTGTACTGTTTGGATGATTTGCAGATATGTTTCTTAGACCATTTAGAAGCAATATATAGAAAGAATTCACCCGTCTACCTGTACTATTCATTGTTCTACTTGTCGAAATTTACAAATAATTTCCTTTAAAGTATTAACAATGGGGCTCGTAGTTCACTTAAACTTGAAGAACAAAAAATTGGCGAATGGTACTGTTTGGATGCTTTGCCTATATGTTTCTTAGACTATATAGACGCAATATATACAAATATTTCAACCGTCTACCTGTTCCATTCATTGTTCTACTTGTCGAAAATTACAAATAATTTCCGATAAAGGATTAACCATTGGGGCTCATTGTTCACTTAAAGTTGAAGACCAAAAAATTGGCGAATGGTACTGTTTGGATGCTTTGAATATATGTTTCTTAGACTATATAGAAGCAATATATACAAATATTTCAACCGTCTACCTGTTCCATTCATTGTTCTACTTGTCGAAATTTACAAATAATTCCCTTTAAAGGATTAACAATGGGGCTCGTTGTTCACTTAAACTTGAAGAACAATAAATTGGCGAATTGTACTGTTTGGATGCTTTGCATATATATTTCTTAGACTATATAGAAGCAATATATTCAAAGATTTCAACCGTCTACATGTTCCATTCATTGTTCTACTTGTCGAAATTTACAAATAATTCCCTTTAAAGGATTAACAATGGGGCTCGTTGTTCACTTAAACTTGAAGAACAATAAATTGGCGAATTGTACTGTTTGGATGCTTTGCATATATGTTTCTTAGACTATATAGACTTAATATATACAAGGATTTCAACCGTCTACCTGTTCCATTCATTGTTCTACTTGTCGAAAGTTACAAATAATTACGGATAAAGGATTAACCATTGGGGCTCATTGTTCACTTAAACTTGAAGAACAAAAAATTGGCGAATTGTACTGTTTGGATGCTTTGCATATATGTTTCTTAGACTATATAGAAGCATTATATAAAAAGATTTCAACCGTCTACCTGTACTATTCATTGTTCTACTTGTAGAAAGTTACAAATAATTTCCATTACATGATTATCAATGGGGCTCGCTGTTCACTTAAACTTGAAGACCAAAAAATTGGCGAATGGTACTGTTTGGATGCTTTGAATATATGTTTCTTAGACTATATAGAAGCAATATATACAAATATTTCAACCGTCTACCTGTTCCATTCATTGTTCTACTTGTCGAAATTTATAAATAATTCCCTTTAAAGGATTAACAATGGGGCTCGTTGTTCACTTAAACTTGAAGAACAATAAATTGGCGAATGGTACTGTTTGGATGCTTTGCATATATATTTCTTAGACTATATAGAAGCAATATATACAAAGATTTCAACCGTCTACCTGTTCCATTCATTGTTCTACTTGTCGAAAGTTACAAATAATTTCCGATAAAGGATTAACAATGGGGCTCATTGTTCACTTAAACTTGAAGAACAAAAAATTGGCGAATGGTACTGTTTGGATGCTTTGCATATATGTTTCTTAGACTATATAGAAGCAATATATACAAAGATTTCAACCGTCTACCTGTTCCATTCATTGTTCTACTTGTCGAAAGTTACAAATAATTTCCTTTAAAGGATTAACAATGGGGCTCATTGTTCACTTAAACTTGAAGAACAAAAAATTGGCGAATTGTACTGTTTGGATGCTTTGCATATATGTTTCTTAGACTATATAGAAGCAATATATACAATGATTTCAACCGTCTACCTGTTCCATTCATTGTTCTACTTGTCGAATGTTACAAATAATTTCCGTTAAGGGATTAACAATGGGGATCGTAGTTTACTTAAACTTGAAGAACAAAAAATTGGCGAATTGTACTGTTTGGATGCTTTGCATATATGTTTCGTAGACTATATAGAAGCAATATATACAAGGATTTCAACCGTCTACCTGTTCCATTCATTGTTCTACTTGTCGAAAGTTACAAATAATTACGGATAAAGAATTAACAATGGGGCTCGTAGATCACTTAAACTTGAAGAACAAAAAATTGGCGAATTGTACTGTTTGGATGCTTTGCATATATGTTTCTTAGACTATATAGAAGCATTATATAAAAAGATTTCAACCGTCTACCTGTACTATTCATTGTTCTACTTGTAGAAAGTTACAAATAATTTCCATTACATGATTATCAATGGGGCTCGCTGTTCACTTAAACTTGAAGATCAAAAAATTGGCGATTGTCACTGTTTAGATGCTTTGCATATATGTTTCTTAGATTATATAGAAGCAATATATACAAAGATTTCAACCGTCTACCTGTTCCATTCATTGTTCTACTTGTCGAAAATTACAAATAATTTCCGATAAAGGATTAACCATTGGGGCTTGTTGTTCACTTAAACTTGAAGAACAAAAAATTGGCGAATGGTACTGTTTGGATGCTTTGCATATATGTTTCTTAGACTATATAGAAGCAATATATACATTGATTTCAACCGTCTACCTGTTCCATTCATTGTTCTACTTGTCGAAAGTTACAAATAATTTCCGTTAAGGGATTAATAATGGGGATCGTAGTTCACTTAAACTTGAAGATCAAATAATTGGCGAATTGTACTGTTTGGATGATTTGCAGATATGTTTCTTAGACTATTTAGAAGCAATATATAGAAAGAATTCACCCGTCTACCTGTACTATTCATTGTTCTACTTGTCGAAATTTACAAATAATTTCCTTTAAAGTATTAACAATGGGGCTCGTAGTTCACTTAAACTTGAAGAACAAAAAATTGGCGAATGGTACTGTTTGGATGCTTTGCCTATATGTTTCTTAGACTATATAGACGCAATATATACAAATATTTCAACCGTCTACCTGTTCCATTCATTGTTCTACTTGTCGAAAATTACAAATAATTTCCGATAAAGGATTAACCATTGGGGCTCATTGTTCACTTAAAGTTGAAGACCAAAAAATTGGCGAATGGTACTGTTTGGATGCTTTGAATATATGTTTCTTATATTATATAGAAGCAATATATACAAATATTTCAACCGTCTACCTGTTCCATTCATTGTTCTACTTGTCGAAATTTACAAATAATTCCCTTTAAAGGATTAACAATGGGGCTCGTTGCTCACTTAAACTTGAAGAACAATAAATTGGCGAATTGTACTGTTTGGATGCTTTGCATATATATTTCTTAGACTATATAGAAGCAATATATACAAATATTTCAACCGTCTACCTGTTCCATTCATTGTTCTACTTGTCGAAATTTACAAATAATTCCCTTTAAAGGATTAACAATGGGGCTCGTTGTTCACTTAAACTTGAAGAACAATAAATTGGCGAATTGTACTGTTTGGATGCTTTGCATATATATTTCTTAGACTATATAGAAGCAATATATACAATGATTTCAACCGTCTACATGATCCATTCATTGTTCTACTTGTCGAAATTTACAAATAATTTCCTTTAAAGGATTAACAATGGGGCTCGTAGATCACTTAAACATGAAGATGAAATAATTGGCGAATTGTACTGTTTGGATGCTTTGCATATATGTTTCTTAGATTATAAAGAAGCAATATATACAAAGATTTCAACAGTCTACCTGTTCCATTCATTGTTCTACTTGTCGCAAGTTACAAATAATTTCCGTTAAAGTATTAACAATGGGGCTCGTAGTTCACTTAAACTTGAAGATCAAATAATTGGCGAATTGTACTGTTTGGATGCTTTGCATATATGTTTCTTAGACTATATAGAAGCAATATATACAAGGATTTCAACAGTCTACCTGTTCCATTCATTGTTCTACTTGTCGAAAGTTACAAGTAATTTCCGATATAGGATTAACCATTGGGGCTCCTTGTTCACTTAAACTTGAAGAACAAAAAATTGGCGATTGTTACTGTTTAGATGCTTTGCATATATGTTTCTTAGACTATATGGAAGCAATACATACAAAGATTTCATCCGTCTACATGTTCCAAGCATTGTTCTACTTGTAGAAAGTTACAATTAATTTCCATTTCATGATTATCAATGGGGCTCGCTGTTCACTTAAACTTGAAGATCAAAAAATTGGCGATTGTTACTGTTTGGATGCTTTGCATATAGGTTTCTTAGACTATATAGAAGCAATATATACAAAGATTTCAACCGTCTACCTGTTCCATTCATTGTTCTACTTGTCGAAAGTTACAAATAATTTCCGATAACGGATTAACCATTGGGGCTCATTGTTCACTTAAACTTGAAGAACAAAAAATTGGCGAATTGTACTGTTTGGATGCTTTGCATATATATTTCTTAGACTATATAGAAGCAATATATACAAAGATTTCAACCGTCTACCTGTTCCATTCATTGTTCTACTGGTCGAAAGTTACAAATAATTTCCGATAAAGGATTAACAATGGGGCTCATTGTTCACTTAAACTTGAAGAACAAGGAATTGGCGAACGGTACTGTTTCGATGCTTTGCGTACATGTTTCTTAGACTATATGGAAGCAATATATACAAAGATTTCAACCTTCTACGTGTCCCAATCATTGTTCTACTTGTAGAAAGTTAGAATTAATTTCCTTTAAAGGATTAACAATGGGGCTCGTAGTTCACTTAAACTTGAAGAACAAAAAATTGGCGAATGGTACTGTTTGGATGCTTTGCATATATGTTTCTTACATTATATAGAAGCAATATATACAAAGATTTCAACCGTCTACCTGTTCCATTCATTGTTCTACTTGTCGAAAGTTACAAATAATTTCCGATAAAGGATTAACAATGGGGCTCATTGTTCACTTAAACTTGAAGAACAATAAATTGGCGAATTGTACTGTTTGGATGCTTTGCATATATATTTCTTAGACTATATAGAAGCAATATATACAAAGATTTCAACCGTCTACCTGTTCCATTCATTGTTCTACTGGTCGAAAGTTACAAATAATTTCCGATAAAGGATTAACAATGGGGCTCATTGTTCACTTAAACTTGAAGAGCAAAAAATTGGCGAATTGTACTGTTTGGACGCTATGCATATATGTTTCTTAGACTATATAGTAGCAATATATACAATGATTTCAACAGTCTACCTGTTCCATTCATTGTTCTACTTGTCGAAATTTACAAATAATTTCCTTTAAAGGATTAACAATGGGGCTCGTAGTTCACTTAAACTTGAAGAACAAAAAATTGGCGAATGGTACTGTTTGGATGCTTTGCATATATGTTTCTTACATTATATAGAAGCAATATATACAAAGATTTCAACCGTCTACCTGTTCCATTCATTGTTCTACTTGTCGAAAGTTACAAGTAATTTCCGATAAAGGATTAACCATTGGGGCTCCTTGTTCACTTAAACTTGAAGAACAAAAAATTGGCGAATGGTACTGTTTGGATGCTTTGCGTACATGTTTCTTAGACTATATGGAAGCAATATATACAAAGATTTCATCCGTCTACGTGTTCCAAGCATTGTTCTACTTGTAGAAAGTTAGAATTAATTTCCGTTAAAGGATTAAAAATGGGGCTCGTAGTTCACTTAAACTTGAAGAACAAAAAATTGGCGATTGTTACTGTTTAGATGCTTTGCATATATGTTTCTTAGATTATATAGAAGCAATATATACAAAGATTTCAACCGTCTACCTGTTCCATTCATTGTTCTACTTGCCGAAATTTACAAATAATTTCCTTTAAAGGATTAACAATGGGGCTCGTTGTTCACTTAAACTTGAAGAACAATAAATTGGCGAATTGTACTGTTTAGATGCTTTGCATATATGTTTCTTAGATTATATAGAAGCAATATATACAATGATTTCAACAGTCTACCTGTTCAGTTCATTGTTCTATTTGTCGAAATTTACAAATAATTTCCTTTAAAGGATTAACAATGGGATCGTAGTTTACTTAAACTTGAAGAACAAGAAATTGGCGAATTGTACTGTTTGGATGATTTGCATATATGTTTCTTAGACTATATAGAAGCAATATATACAATGATTTCAACAGTCTACCTGTTCAATTCATTGTTCTACTTGTCGAAATTTACAATTAATTTCCTTTAAAGGATTAACAATGGGGCTCGTAGTTCACTTAAACTTGAAGAACAAAACATTGGCGATTGGTACTGTTTGGATGCTTTGCATATATGTTTCTTATACTATATAGAAGCAATATATACAAAGATTTCAACCGTCTACCTGTTCCATTCATTGTTCTACTTGTCGAAAGTTACAAATAATTTCCGATAACGGATTAACCATTGGGGCTCATTGTTCACTTAAACTTGAAGAACAAAAAATTGGCTAATTGTACTGTTTGGATGCTTTGCATATATGTTTCTTAGACTGTATAGAAGCAATATATACAATGATTTCAACAGTCTACCTGTTCCATTCATTGTTCTTCTTGTCGAAAGTTACAAATAATTTCCTTTAAAGGATTAACAATGGGGCTCATTGTTCACTTAAACTTGAAGAACAAAAAATTGGCGATTGTTACTGTTTAGATGCTTTGCATATATGTTTCTTAGATTATATAGAAGCAATATATACAAAGATTTCAACCGTCTACCTGTTCCATTCATTGTTCTACTTGCCGAAATTTACAAATAATTTCCATTAAAGGATTAACAATGGGGCTCGTTGTTCACTTAAACTTGAAGAACAATAAATTGGCGAATTGTACTGTTTAGATGCTTTGCATATATGTTTGTTAGATTATATAGAAGCAATATATACAATGATTTCAACAGTCTACCTGTTCAATTCATTGTTCTACTTGTCGAAATTTACAAATAATTTCCTTTAAAGGATTAACAATGGGAATCGTAGTTTACTTAAACTTGAAGAACAAGAAATTGGCGAATTGTACTGTTTGGATGATTTGCATATATGTTTCTTCGACTATATAGAAGCAATATATACAATGATTTCAACAGTCTACCTGTTCAATTCATTGTTCTACTTGTCGAAATTTACAAATAATTTCCTTTAAAGGATTAACAATGGGGCTCGTAGTTCACTTAAACTTGAAGAACAAAAAATTGGCGAATGGTACTGTTTGGATGCTTTGCATATATGTTTCTTATATTATATAGAAGCAATATATACAAAGATTTCAACCGTCTACCTGTTCTATTCATTGTTCTACTTGTAGAAAGTTACAAATAATTTCCATTTCATGATTATCAATGGGGCTCGCTGTTCACTTAAACTTGAAGATCAAAAAATTGGCGATTGTTACTGTTTGGATGCTTTGCATATAGGTTTCTTAGACTATATAGAAGCAATATATACATTGATCTCAACCGTCTACCTGTTCCATTCATTGTTCTACTTGTCGAAATTTACAAATAATTTCCTTTAAAGGATTAACAATGGGGCTCGTAGTTCACTTAAACTTGAAGAACAAAAAATTGGCGAATGGTACTGTTTGGATGCTTTGCATATATGTTTCTTAGACTATATAGACGCAATGTATACAAAGATTTCAACCGTCTACCTGTTCCATTCATTGTTCGACTTGTCGAAAATTACAAATAATTTCCGATAAAGGATTAACCATTGGGGCTCATTGTTCACTTAAACTTGAAGACCAAAAAATTGGCGAATGGTACTGTTTGGATGCTTTGCGTATATGTTTCTTAGACTATATAGAAGCAATATATACAAAGATTTCAACCGTCTACCTGTTCCATTCATTGTTCTACTTGTCGAAAGTTACAAATAATTTCCGATAACGGATTAACCATTGGGGCTCATTGTTCACTTAAACTTGAAGAACAAAAAATTGGCGAATTGTACTGTTTGGATGCTTTGCATATATATTTCTTAGACTATATAGAAGCAATATATACAAAGATTTCAACCGTCTACCTGTTCCATTCATTGTTCTACTGGTCGAAAGTTACAAATAATTTCCGATAAAGGATTAACAATGGGGCTCATTGTTCACTTAAACTTGAAGAACAAGGAATAGGCGAACGGTACTGTTTCGATGCTTTGCGTACATGTTTCTTAGACTATATGGAAGCAATATATACAAAGATTTCAACCTTCTACGTGTCCCAATCATTGTTCTACTTGTAGAAAGTTAGAATTAATTTCCTTTAAAGGATTAACAATGGGGCTCGTAGTTCACTTAAACTTGAAGAACAAAAAATTGGCGATTGTTACTGTTTAGATGCTTTGCATATATGTTTCTTAGACTATATGGAAGCAATATATACAAAGATTTCATCCGTCTACGTGTCCCAATCATTGTTCTACTTGTAGAAAGTTAGAATTAATTTCCTTTAAAGGATTAACAATGGGGCTCGTAGTTCACTTAAACTTGAAGAACAAAAAATTGGCGAATGGTACTGTTTGGATGCTTTGCATATATGTTTCTTAGACTATATAGAAGCAATATATACAAGGATTTCAACAGTCTACCTGTTCCATTCATTGTTATACTTGCCGAAATTTTCAAATAATTTCCTTTAAAGAATTAACAATGGGGCTCGTAGTTCACTTAAACTTGAAGAGCAAAAAATTGGCGAATTGTACTGTTTGGACGCTATGCATATATGTTTCTTAGACTATATAGTAGCAATATATACAATGATTTCAACAGTCTACCTGTTCCATTCATTGTTCTACTTGTCGAAATTTACAAATAATTTCCTTTAAAGGATTAACAATGGGGCTCGTAGTTCACTTAAACTTGAAGAACAAAAAATTGGCGAATGGTACTGTTTGGATGCTTTGCATATATGTTTCTTACATTATATAGAAGCAATATATACAAAGATTTCAACCGTCTACGTGTTCCAAGCATTGTTCTACTTGTAGAAAGTTAGAATTAATTTCCGTTAAAGGATTAACAATGGGGCTCGTAGTTCACTTAAACTTGAAGAACAAAAAATTGGCGATTGTTACTGTTTAGATGCTTTGCATACATGTTTCTTAGATTATATAGAAGCAATATATACAAAGATTTCAACCGTCTACCTGTTCCATTCATTGTTCTACTTGCCGAAATTTACAAATAATTTCCTTTAAAGGATTAACAATGGGGCTCGTTGTTCACTTAAACTTGAAGAACAATAAATTGGCGAATTGTACTGTTTAGATGCTTTGCATATATGTTTGTTAGATTATATAGAAGCAATATATACAATGATTTCAACAGTCTACCTGTTCAATTCATTGTTCTACTTGTCGAAATTTACAAATAATTTCCTTTAAAGGATTAACAATGGGAATCGTAGTTTACTTAAACTTGAAGAACAAGAAATTGGCGAATTGTACTGTTTGGATGATTTGCATATATGTTTCTTCGACTATATAGAAGCAATATATACAATGATTTCAACAGTCTACCTGTTCAATTCATTGTTCTACTTGTCGAAATTTACAAATAATTTCCTTTAAAGGATTAACAATGGGGCTCGTAGTTCACTTAAACTTGAAGAACAAAAAATTGGCGAATGGTACTGTTTGGATGCTTTGCATATATGTTTCTTATATTATATAGAAGCAATATATACAAAGATTTCAACCGTCTACCTGTTCTATTCATTGTTCTACTTGTAGAAAGTTACAAATAATTTCCATTTCATGATTATCAATGGGGCTCGCTGTTCACTTAAACTTGAAGATCAAAAAATTGGCGATTGTTACTGTTTGGATGCTTTGCATATAGGTTTCTTAGACTATATAGAAGCAATATATACATTGATCTCAACCGTCTACCTGTTCCATTCATTGTTCTACTTGTCGAAATTTACAAATAATTTCCTTTAAAGGATTAACAATGGGGCTCGTAGTTCACTTAAACTTGAAGAACAAAAAATTGGCGAATGGTACTGTTTGGATGCTTTGCATATATGTTTCTTAGACTATATAGACGCAATGTATACAAAGATTTCAACCGTCTACCTGTTCCATTCATTGTTCGACTTGTCGAAAATTACAAATAATTTCCGATAAAGGATTAACCATTGGGGCTCATTGTTCACTTAAACTTGAAGACCAAAAAATTGGCGAATGGTACTGTTTGGATGCTTTGCGTACATGTTTCTTAGACTATATGGAAGCAATATATACAAAGATTTCAACCGTCTACCTGTTCCATTCATTGTTCTACTTGTCGAAATTTACAAATAATTTCCTTTAAAGGATTAACAATGGGAATCGTAGTTTACTTAAACTTGAAGAACAAGAAATTGGCGAATTGTACTGTTTGGATGATTTGCATATATGTTTCTTAGACTATATAGAAGCAATATATACAATGATTTCAACAGTCTACCTGTTCAATTCATTGTTCTGCTTGTCGAAATTTACAAATAATTTCCTTTAAAGGATTAACAATGGGGCTCGTAGTTCACTTAAACTTGAAGAACAAAAAATTGGCGAATGGTACTGTTTGGATGCTTTGCATATATGTTTCTTATACTATATAGAAGCAATATATACAAAGATTTCAACCGTCTACCTGTTCTATTCATTGTTCTACTTGTAGAAAGTTACAAATAATTTCCATTTCATGATTATCAATGGGGCTCGCTGTTCACTTAAACTTGAAGATCAAAAAATTGGCGATTGTTACTGTTTGGATGCTTTGCATATAGGTTTCTTAGACTATATAGAAGCAATATATACATTGATTTCAACCGTCTACCTGTTCCATTCATTGTTCTACTTGTAGAAAGTTACAAATAATTTCCGTTTCATGATTATCAATGGGGCTCGTTGTTCACTTAAACTTGAAGAACAAAAAATTGGCGAATGGTACCGTTTGGATGCTTTGCACATATGTTTCTTACATTATATAGAAGCAATATATACAAAGATTTCAACCGTCTACCTGTTCCGTTCTTTGTTCTACTTGTCGAAAGTTACAAGTAATTTCCGATAAAGGATTAACCATTGGGGCTCCTTGTTCACTTAAACTTGAAGAACAAAAAATTGGCGAATGGTACTGTTTGGATGCTTTGCGTACATGTTTCTTAGACTATATGGAAGCAATATATACAAAGATTTCATCCGTCTACGTGTTCCAAGCATTGTTCTACTTGTAGAAAGTTAGAATTAATTTCCGTTAAAGGATTAACAATGGGGCTCGTAGTTCACTTAATCTTGAAGAACAAAAAATTGGCGATTGTTACTGTTTAGATGCTTTGCATATATGTTTCTTAGATTATATAGAAGCAATATATACAAAGATTTCAACCGTCTACCTGTTCCATTCATTGTTCTACTTGCCGAAATTTACAAATAATTTCCTTTAAAGTATTAACCATTGGGGCTCGTTGTTCACTTAAACTTGAAGAACAAAAAATTGGCGAATGGTACTGTTTGGATGCTTTGCATATATGTTTCTTAGACTATATAGAAGCAATATATACAAGGATTTCAACAGTCTACCTGTTCCATTCATTGTTCTACTTGTCGCAAGTTACAAATAATTTCCGTTAAAGTATTAACAATGGGGCTCGTAGTTCACTTAAACTTGAAGATCAAATAATTGGCGAATTGTACTGTTTGGATGCTTTGCATATATGTTTCTTAGACTATATAGAAGCAATATATACAAGGATTTCAACAGTCTACCTGTTCCATTCATTGTTCTACTTGCCGAAATTTACAAATAATTTCCTTTAAAGAATTAACAATGGGGCTCGTAGTTCACTTAAACTTGAAGAGCAAAAAATTGGCGAATTGTACTGTTTGGACGCTTTGCATATATGTTTCTTAGACTATATAGAAGCAATATATACAAAGATTTCAACCGTCTACCTGTTCCATTCATTGTTCTACTTGTCGAAAGTTACAAATAATTTCCGATAACGGATTAACCATTGGGGCTCATTGTTCACTTAAACTTGAAGAACAAAAAATTGGCGAATTGTACTGTTTGGATGCTTTGCATATATATTTCTTAGACTATATAGAAGCAATATATACAAAGATTTCAACCGTCTACCTGTTCCATTCATTGTTCTACTGGTCGAAAGTTACAAATAATTTCCGATAAAGGAATAACAATGGGGCTCATTGTTCACTTAAACTTGAAGAACAAGGAATTGGCGAACGGTACTGTTTCGATGCTTTGCGTACATGTTTCTTAGACTATATGGAAGCAATATATACAAAGATTTCAACCTTCTACGTGTCCCAATCATTGTTCTACTTGTAGAAAGTTAGAATTAATTTCCTTTAAAGGATTAACAATGGGGCTCGTAGTTCACTTAAACTTGAAGAACAAAAAATTGGCGAATGGTACTGTTTGGATGCTTTGCATATATGTTTCTTACATTATATAGAAGCAATATATACAAAGATTTCAACCGTCTACCTGTTCCATTCATTGTTCTACTTGTCGAAAGTTACAAGTAATTTCCGATAAAGGATTAACCATTGGGGCTCCTTGTTCACTTAAACTTGAAGAACAAAAAATTGGCGAATGGTACTGTTTGGATGCTTTGCGTACATGTTTCTTAGACTATATGGAAGCAATATATACAAAGATTTCATCCGTCTACGTGTTCCAAGCATTGTTCTACTTGTAGAAAGTTAGAATTAATTTCCGTTAAAGGATTAACAATGGGGCTCGTAGTTCACTTAAACTTGAAGAACAAAAAATTGGCGATTGTTACTGTTTAGATGCTTTGCATATATGTTTCTTAGATTATATAGAAGCAATATATACAATGATTTCAACAGTCTACCTGTTCAATTCATTGTTCTACTTGTCGAAATTTACAAATAATTTCCTTTAAAGGATTAACAATGGGAATCGTAGTTTACTTAAACTTGAAGAACAAGAAATTGGCGAATTGTACTGTTTGGATGATTTGCATATATGTTTCTTAGACTATATAGAAGCAATATATACAATGATTTCAACAGTCTACCTGTTCAATTCATTGTTCTACTTGTCGAAAATTACAAATAATTTCCTTTAAAGGATTAACAATGGGGCTCGTAGTTCACTTAAACTTGAAGAACAAAAAATTGGCGAATGGTACTGTTTGGATGCTTTGCATATATGTTTCTTATACTATATAGAAGCAATATATACAAAGATTTCAACCGTCTACCTGTTCTATTCATTGTTCTACTTGTAGAAAGTTACAAATAATTTCCATTTCATGATTATCAATGGGGCTCGCTGTTCACTTAAACTTGAAGATCAAAAAATTGGCGATTGTTACTGTTTGGATGCTTTGCATATAGGTTTCTTAGACTATATAGAAGCAATATATACATTGATTTCAACCGTCTACTTGTTCCATTCATTTTTCTACTTGTCGAAAGTTACAAATAATTTCCGATAAAGGATTAACCATTGGGGCTCGTTGTTCACTTAAACTTGAAGAACAAAAAATTGGCGAATGGTACTGTTTGGATGCTTTGCATATATGTTTCTTAGACTATATAGAAGCAATATATACAAGGATTTCAACAGTCTACCTGTTCCATTCATTGTTCTACTTGCCGAAATTTACAAATAATTTCCTTTAAAGAATTAACAATGGGGCTCGTAGTTCACTTAAACTTGAAGAGCAAAAAATGGGCCAATTGTACTGTTTGGACGCTATGCATATATGTTTCTTAGACTATATAGTAGCAATATATACAATGATTTCAACAGTCTACCTGTTCCATTCATTGTTCTACTTGTCGAAATTTACAAATAATTTCCTTTAAAGGATTAACAATGGGGCTCGTAGTTCACTTAAACTTGAAGAACAAAAAATTGGCGAATGGTACTGTTTGGATGCTTTGCACATATGTTTCTTACATTATATAGAAGCAATATATACAAAGATTTCAACCGTCTACCTGTTCCATTCTTTGTTCTACTTGTCGAAAGTTACAAGTAATTTCCGATAAAGGATTAACCATTGGGGCTCCTTGTTCACTTAAACTTGAAGAACAAAAAATTGGCGAATGGTACTGTTTGGATGCTTTGCGTACATGTTTCTTAGACTATATGGAAGCAATATATACAAAGATTTCATCCGTCTACGTGTTCCAAGCATTGTTCTACTTGTAGAAAGTTAGAATTAATTTCCGTTAAAGGATTAACAATGGGGCTCGTTGTTCACTTAAACTTGAAGATCAAAAAATTGGCGATTGTTACTGTTTGGATGCTTTGCATATAGGTTTCTTAGACTATATAGAAGCAATATATACATTGATTTCAACAGTCTACCTGTTCCATTCATTGTTCTACTTGCCGAAATTTACAAATAATTTCCTTTAAAGAATTAACAATGGGGCTCGTAGTTCACTTAAACTTGAAGAACAATAAATTGGCGAATTGTACTGTTTAGATGCTTTGCATATATGTTTCTTAGACTATATAGTAGCAATATATACAATGATTTCAACCGTCTACCTGTTCCATTCATTGTTCTACTTGCCGAAATTTACAAATAATTTCCTTTAAAGGATTAACCATTGGGGCTCGTTGTTCACTTAAACTTGAAGAACAAAAAATTGGCGAATGGTACTGTTTGGATGCTTTGCATATATGTTTCTTAGACTATATAGAAGCAATATATACAAGGATTTCAACAGTCTACCTGTTCCATTCATTGTTCTACTTGCCGAAATTTACAAATAATTTCCTTTAAAGAATTAACAATGGGGCTCGTAGTTCACTTAAACTTGAAGAGCAAAAAATTGGCCAATTGTACTGTTTGGACGCTATGCATATATGTTTCTTAGACTATATAGTAGCAATATATACAATGATTTCAACAGTCTACCTGTTCCATTCATTGTTCTACTTGTCGAAATTTACAAATAATTTCCTTTAAAGGATTAACAATGGGGCCCGTAGTTCACTTAAACTTGAAGAACAAAAAATTGGCGAATGGTACTGTTTGGATGCTTTGCATATATGTTTCTTACATTATATAGAAGCAATATATACAAAGATTTCAACCGTCTACCTGTTCCATTCATTGTTCTACTTGTCGAAAGTTACAAGTAATTTCCGATAAAGGATTAACCATTGGGGCTCCTTGTTCACTTAAACTTGAAGAACAAAAAATTGGCGAATGGTACTGTTTGGATGCTTTGCGTACATGTTTCTTAGACTATATGGAAGCAATATATACAAAGATTTCATCCGTCTACGAGTTCCAAGCATTGTTCTACTTGTAGAAAGTTAGAATTAATTTCCGTTAAAGGATTAACAATGGGGCTCGTTGTTCACTTAAACTTGAAGAACAATAAATTGGCGAATTGTACTGTTTAGATGCTTTGCATATATGTTTCTTAGATTATATAGAAGCAATATATACAATGATTTCAACAGTCTACCTGTTCAATTCATTGTTCTACTTGTCGAAATTTACAAATAATTTCCTTTAAAGGATTAACAATGGGGCCCGTAGTTCACTTAAACTTGAAGAACAAAAAATTGGCGAATGGTACTGTTTGGATGCTTTGCATATATGTTTCTTACATTATATAGAAGCAATATATACAAAGATTTCAACCGTCTACCTGTTCCATTCATTGTTCTACTTGTCGAAAGTTACAAGTAATTTCCGATAAAGGATTAACCATTGGGGCTCCTTGTTCACTTAAACTTGAAGAACAAAAAATTGGCGAATGGTACTGTTTGGATGCTTTGCGTACATGTTTCTTAGACTATATGGAAGCAATATATACAAAGATTTCATCCGTCTACGAGTTCCAAGCATTGTTCTACTTGTAGAAAGTTAGAATTAATTTCCGTTAAAGGATTAACAATGGGGCTCGTTGTTCACTTAAACTTGAAGAACAATAAATTGGCGAATTGTACTGTTTAGATGCTTTGCATATATGTTTCTTAGATTATATAGAAGCAATATAAACAATGATTTCAACAGTCTACCTGTTCAATTCATTGTTCTACTTGTCGAAATTTACAAATAATTTCCTTTAAAGGATTAACAATGGGAATCGTAGTTTACTTAAACTTGAAGAACAAGAAATTGGCGAATTGTACTGTTTGGATGATTTGCATATATGTTTCTTAGACTATATAGAAGCAATATATACAATGATTTCAACAGTCTACCTGTTCAATTCATTGTTCTACTTGTCGAAAGTTACAAATAATTTCCGATAACGGATTAACCATTGGGGCTCATTGTTCACTTAAACTTGAAGAACAAAAAATTGGCGAATGGTACTGTTTGGATGCTTTGCATATATGTTTCTTAGACTATATAGAAGCAATATATACAATGATTTCATCAGTCTACCTGTTCCATTCATTGTTCTACTTGCCGAAATTTACAAATAATTTCCTTTAAAGAATTAACAATAGGGCTCGTAGTTCACTTAAACTTGAAGATCAAAAAATTGGCGATTGTTACTGTTTGGATGCTTTGCATATAGGTTTCTTAGACTATATAGAAGCAATATATACAATGATTTCAACAGTCTACCTGTTCCATTCATTGTTCTACTTGTCGAAATTTACAAATAATTTCCTTTAAAGGATTAACAATGGGGCTCGTAGTTCACTTAAACTTGAAGAACAAAAAATTGGCGAATGATACTGTTTGGATGCTTTGCATATATGTTTCTTACATTATATAGAAGCAATATATACAAAGATTTCAACCGTCTACCTGTTCCATTCATTGTTCTACTTGTCGAAAGTTACAAGTAATTTCCGATAAAGGATTAACCATTGGGGCTCCTTGTTCACTTAAACTTGAAGAACAAAAAATTGGCGAATGGTACTGTTTGGATGCTTTGCGTACATGTTTCTTAGACTATATGGAAGCAATATATACAAAGATTTCATCCGTCTACGTGTTCCAAGCATTGTTCTACTTGTAGAAAGTTACAATTAATTTCCATTTCATGATTATCAATGGGGCTCGCTGTTCACTTAAACTTGAAGATCAAAAAATTGGCGATTGTTACTGTTTGGATGCTTTGCATATATGTTTCTTAGACTATATAGAAGCATTATATAAAAAGATTTCAACCGTCTACCTGTACTATTCATTGTTCTACTTGTAGAAAGTTACAAATAATTTCCATTACATGATTATCAATGGGGCTCGCTGTTCACTTAAACTTGAAGATCAAAAAATTGGCGATTGTCACTGTTTAGATGCTTTGCATATATGTTTCTTAGATTATATAGAAGCAATATATACAAAGATTTCAACCGTCTACCTGTTCCATTCATTGTTCTACTTGTCGAAAATTACAAATAATTTCCGATAAAGGATTAACCATTGGGGCTTGTTGTTCACTTAAACTTGAAGAACAAAAAATTGGCGAATGGTACTGTTTGGATGCTTTGCATATATGTTTCTTAGACTATATAGAAGCATTATATAAAAAGATTTCAACCGTCTACCTGTACTATTCATTGTTCTACTTGTAGAAAGTTACAAATAATTTCCATTACATGATTATCAATGGGGCTCGCTGTTCACTTAAACTTGAAGATCAAAAAATTGGCGATTGTCACTGTTTAGATGCTTTGCATATATGTTTCTTAGATTATATAGAAGCAATATATACAAAGATTTCAACCGTCTACCTGTTCCATTCATTGTTCTACTTGTCGAAAATTACAAATAATTTCCGATAAAGGATTAACCATTGGGGCTTGTTGTTCACTTAAACTTGAAGAACAAAAAATTGGCGAATGGTACTGTTTGGATGCTTTGCATATATGTTTCTTAGACTATATAGAAGCAATATATACATTGATTTCAACCGTCTACCTGTTCCATTCATTGTTCTACTTGTCGAAAGTTACAAATAATTTCCGTTAAGGGATTAATAATGGGGATCGTAGTTCACTTAAACTTGAAGATCAAATAATTGGCGAATTGTACTGTTTGGATGATTTGCAGATATGTTTCTTAGACTATTTAGAAGCAATATATAGAAAGAATTCACCCGTCTACCTGTACTATTCATTGTTCTACTTGTCGAAATTTACAAATAATTTCCTTTAAAGTATTAACAATGGGGCTCGTAGTTCACTTAAACTTGAAGAACAAAAAATTGGCGAATGGTACTGTTTGGATGCTTTGCCTATATGTTTCTTAGACTATATAGACGCAATATATACAAATATTTCAACCGTCTACCTGTTCCATTCATTGTTCTACTTGTCGAAAATTACAAATAATTTCCGATAAAGGATTAACCATTGGGGCTCATTGTTCACTTAAAGTTGAAGACCAAAAAATTGGCGAATGGTACTGTTTGGATGCTTTGAATATATGTTTCTTATATTATATAGAAGCAATATATACAAATATTTCAACCGTCTACCTGTTCCATTCATTGTTCTACTTGTCGAAATTTACAAATAATTCCCTTTAAAGGATTAACAATGGGGCTCGTTGCTCACTTAAACTTGAAGAACAATAAATTGGCGAATTGTACTGTTTGGATGCTTTGCATATATATTTCTTAGACTATATAGAAGCAATATATACAAATATTTCAACCGTCTACCTGTTCCATTCATTGTTCTACTTGTCGAAAGTTACAAATAATTTCCGATAAAGGATTAACAATGGGGCTCGTAGTTCACTTAAGCATGAAGATGAAATAATTGGCGAATGGTACTGTTTGGATGCTTTGCATATATGTTTCTTAGACTATATAGAAGCAATATATACAAAGATTTCAACCGTCTACCTGTTCCATTCATTGTTCTACTTGTCGAAAGTTACAAATAATTTCCGATAACGGATTAACCATTGGGGCTCATTGTTCACTTAAACTTGAAGAACAAAAAATTGGCGAGTTGTACTGTTTGGATGCTTTGCATATATATTTCTTAGACTATATAGAAGCAATATATACAAAGATTTCAACCGTCTACCTGTTCCATTCATTGTTCTACTGGTCGAAAGTTACAAATAATTTCCGATAAAGGATTAACAATGGGGCTCATTGTTCACTTAAACTTGAAGAACAAGGAATAGGCGAACGGTACTGTTTCGATGCTTTGCGTACATGTTTCTTAGACTATATGGAAGCAATATATACAAAGATTTCAACCTTCTACGTGTCCCAATCATTGTTCTACTTGTAGAAAGTTAGAATTAATTTCCTTTAAAGGATTAACAATGGGGCTCGTAGTTCACTTAAACTTGAAGAACAAAAAATTGGCGATTGTTACTGTTTAGATGCTTTGCATATATGTTTCTTAGACTATATGGAAGCAATATATACAAAGATTTCATCCGTCTACGTGTCCCAATCATTGTTCTACTTGTAGAAAGTTAGAATTAATTTCCTTTAAAGGATTAACAATGGGGCTCGTAGTTCACTTAAACTTGAAGAACAAAAAATTGGCGAATGGTACTGTTTGGATGCTTTGCATATATGTTTCTTAGACTATATAGAAGCAATATATACAAGGATTTCAACAGTCTACCTGTTCCATTCATTGTTATACTTGCCGAAATTTACAAATAATTTCCTTTAAAGAATTAACAATGGGGCTCGTAGTTCACTTAAACTTGAAGAGCAAAAAATTGGCGAATTGTACTGTTTGGACGCTATGCATATATGTTTCTTAGACTATATAGTAGCAATATATACAATGATTTCAACAGTCTACCTGTTCCATTCATTGTTCTACTTGTCGAAATTTACAAATAATTTCCTTTAAAGGATTAACAATGGGGCTCGTAGTTCACTTAAACTTGAAGAACAAAAAATTGGCGAATGGTACTGTTTGGATGCTTTGCATATATGTTTCTTACATTATATAGAAGCAATATATACAAAGATTTCAACCGTCTACGTGTTCCAAGCATTGTTCTACTTGTAGAAAGTTAGAATTAATTTTCGTTAAAGGATTAACAATGGGGCTCGTAGTTCACTTAAACTTGAAGAACAAAAAATTGGCGATTGTTACTGTTTAGATGCTTTGCATATATGTTTCTTAGATTATATAGAAGCAATATATACAAATATTTCAACCGTCTACCTGTTCCATTCATTGTTCTACTTGCCGAAATTTACAAATAATTTCCTTTAAAGGATTAACAATGGGGCTCGTTGTTCACTTAAACTTGAAGAACAATAAATTGGCGAATTGTACTGTTTAGATGCTTTGCATATATGTTTGTTAGATTATATAGAAGCAATATATACAATGATTTCAACAGTCTACCTGTTCAATTCATTGTTCTACTTGTCGAAATTTACAAATAATTTCCTTTAAAGGATTAACAATGGGAATCGTAGTTTACTTAAACTTGAAGAACAAGAAATTGGCGAATTGTACTGTTTGGATGATTTGCATATATGTTTCTTCGACTATATAGAAGCAATATATACAATGATTTCAACAGTCTACCTGTTCAATTCATTGTTCTACTTGTCGAAATTTACAAATAATTTCCTTTAAAGGATTAACAATGGGGCTCGTAGTTCACTTAAACTTGAAGAACAAAAAATTGGCGAATGGTACTGTTTGGATGCTTTGCATATATGTTTCTTATATTATATAGAAGCAATATATACAAAGATTTCAACCGTCTACCTGTTCTATTCATTGTTCTACTTGTAGAAAGTTACAAATAATTTCCATTTCATGATTATCAATGGGGCTCGCTGTTCACTTAAACTTGAAGATCAAAAAATTGGCGATTGTTACTGTTTGGATGCTTTGCATATAGGTTTCTTAGACTATATAGAAGCAATATATACATTGATCTCAACCGTCTACCTGTTCCATTCATTGTTCTACTTGTCGAAATTTACAAATAATTTCCTTTAAAGGATTAACAATGGGGCTCGTAGTTCACTTAAACTTGAAGAACAAAAAATTGGCGAATGGTACTGTTTGGATGCTTTGCATATATGTTTCTTAGACTATATAGACGCAATGTATACAAAGATTTCAACCGTCTACCTGTTCCATTCATTGTTCGACTTGTCGAAAATTACAAATAATTTCCGATAAAGGATTAACCATTGGGGCTCATTGTTCACTTAAACTTGAAGACCAAAAAATTGGCGAATGGTACTGTTTGGATGCTTTGCGTACATGTTTCTTAGACTATATGGAAGCAATATATACAAAGATTTCATCCGTCTACGTGTTCCAAGCATTGTTCTACTTGTAGAAAGTTAGAATTAATTTCCGTTAAAGGATTAACAATGGGGCTCGTAGTTCACTTAATCTTGAAGAACAAAAAATTGGCGATTGTTACTGTTTAGATGCTTTGCATATATGTTTCTTAGATTATATAGAAGCAATATATACAAAGATTTCAACCGTCTACCTGTTCCATTCATTGTTCTACTTGCCGAAATTTACAAATAATTTCCTTTAAAGGATTAACCATTGGGGCTCGTTGTTCACTTAAACTTGAAGAACAAAAAATTGGCGAATGGTACTGTTTGGATGCTTTGCATATATGTTTCTTAGACTATATAGAAGCAATATATACAAGGATTTCAACAGTCTACCTGTTCCATTCATTGTTCTACTTGTCGCAAGTTACAAATAATTTCCGTTAAAGTATTAACAATGGGGCTCGTAGTTCACTTAAACTTGAAGATCAAATAATTGGCGAATTGTACTGTTTGGATGCTTTGCATATATGTTTCTTAGACTATATAGAAGCAATATATACAAGGATTTCAACAGTCTACCTGTTCCATTCATTGTTCTACTTGCCGAAATTTACAAATAATTTCCTTTAAAGAATTAACAATGGGGCTCGTAGTTCACTTAAACTTGAAGAGCAAAAAATTGGCGAATTGTACTGTTTGGACGCTTTGCATATATGTTTCTTAGACTATATAGAAGCAATATATACAAAGATTTCAACCGTCTACCTGTTCCATTCATTGTTCTACTTGTCGAAAGTTACAAATAATTTCCGATAACGGATTAACCATTGGGGCTCATTGTTCACTTAAACTTGAAGAACAAAAAATTGGCGAATTGTACTGTTTGGATGCTTTGCATATATATTTCTTAGACTATATAGAAGCAATATATACAAAGATTTCAACCGTCTACCTGTTCCATTCATTGTTCTACTGGTCGAAAGTTACAAATAATTTCCGATAAAGGATTAACAATGGGGCTCATTGTTCACTTAAACTTGAAGAACAAGGAATTGGCGAACGGTACTGTTTCGATGCTTTGCGTACATGTTTCTTAGACTATATGGAAGCAATATATACAAAGATTTCAACCTTCTACGTGTCCCAATCATTGTTCAACTTGTAGAAAGTTAGAATTAATTTCCTTTAAAGGATTAACAATGGGGCTCGTAGTTCACTTAAACTTGAAGAACAAAAAATTGGCGAATGGTACTGTTTGGATGCTTTGCATATATGTTTCTTACATTATATAGAAGCAATATATACAAAGATTTCAACCGTCTACCTGTTCCATTCATTGTTCTACTTGTCGAAAGTTACAAGTAATTTCCGATAAAGGATTAACCATTGGGGCTCCTTGTTCACTTAAACTTGAAGAACAAAAAATTGGCGAATGGTACTGTTTGGATGCTTTGCGTACATGTTTCTTAGACTATATGGAAGCAATATATACAAAGATTTCATCCGTCTACGTGTTCCAAGCATTGTTCTACTTGTAGAAAGTTAGAATTAATTTCCGTTAAAGGATTAACAATGGGGCTCGTAGTTCACTTAAACTTGAAGAACAAAAAATTGGCGATTGTTACTGTTTAGATGCTTTGCATATATGTTTCTTAGATTATATAGAAGCAATATATACAATGATTTCAACAGTCTACCTGTTCAATTCATTGTTCTACTTGTCGAAATTTACAAATAATTTCCTTTAAAGGATTAACAATGGGAATCGTAGTTTACTTAAACTTGAAGAACAAGAAATTGGCGAATTGTACTGTTTGGATGATTTGCATATATGTTTCTTAGACTATATAGAAGCAATATATACAATGATTTCAACAGTCTACCTGTTCAATTCATTGTTCTACTTGTCGAAAATTACAAATAATTTCCTTTAAAGGATTAACAATGGGGCTCGTAGTTCACTTAAACTTGAAGAACAAAAAATTGGCGAATGGTACTGTTTGGATGCTTTGCATATATGTTTCTTATACTATATAGAAGCAATATATACAAAGATTTCAACCGTCTACCTGTTCTATTCATTGTTCTACTTGTAGAAAGTTACAAATAATTTCCATTTCATGATTATCAATGGGGCTCGCTGTTCACTTAAACTTGAAGATCAAAAAATTGGCGATTGTTACTGTTTGGATGCTTTGCATATAGGTTTCTTAGACTATATAGAAGCAATATATACATTGATTTCAACCGTCTACTTGTTCCATTCATTTTTCTACTTGTCGAAAGTTACAAATAATTTCCGATAAAGGATTAACCATTGGGGCTCCTTGTTCACTTAAACTTGAAGAACAAAAAATTGGCGAATGGTACTGTTTGGATGCTTTGCGTACATGTTTCTTAGACTATATGGAAGCAATATATACAAAGATTTCATCCGTCTACGTGTTCCAAGCATTGTTCTACTTGTAGAAAGTTAGAATTAATTTCCGTTAAAGGATTAACAATGGGGCTCGTTGTTCACTTAAACTTGAAGATCAAAAAATTGGCGATTGTTACTGTTTGGATGCTTTGCATATAGGTTTCTTAGACTATATAGAAGCAATATATACATTGATTTCAACAGTCTACCTGTTCCATTCATTGTTCTACTTGCCGAAATTTACAAATAATTTCCTTTAAAGAATTAACAATGGGGCTCGTAGTTCACTTAAACTTGAAGAACAATAAATTGGCGAATTGTACTGTTTAGATGCTTTGCATATATGTTTCTTAGACTATATAGTAGCAATATATACAATGATTTCAACCGTCTACCTGTTCCATTCATTGTTCTACTTGCCGAAATTTACAAATAATTTCCTTTAAAGGATTAACCATTGGGGCTCGTTGTTCACTTAAACTTGAAGAACAAAAAATTGGCGAATGGTACTGTTTGGATGCTTTGCATATATGTTTCTTAGACTATATAGAAGCAATATATACAAGGATTTCAACAGTCTACCTGTTCCATTCATTGTTCTACTTGCCGAAATTTACAAATAATTTCCTTTAAAGAATTAACAATGGGGCTCGTAGTTCACTTAAACTTGAAGAACAAAAAATTGGCGAATGGTACTGTTTGGATGCTTTGCATATATGTTTCTTATACTATATAGAAGCAATATATACAAAGATTTCAACCGTCTACCTGTTCTATTCATTGTTCTACTTGTAGAAAGTTAGAATTAATTTCCGTTAAAGGATTAACAATGGGGCTCGTTGTTCACTTAAACTTGAAGATCAAAAAATTGGCGATTGTTACTGTTTGGATGCTTTGCATATAGGTTTCTTAGACTATATAGAAGCAATATATACATTGATTTCAACAGTCTACCTGTTCCATTCATTGTTCTACTTGCCGAAATTTACAAATAATTTCCTTTAAAGAATTAACAATGGGGCTCGTAGTTCACTTAAACTTGAAGAACAATAAATTGGCGAATTGTACTGTTTAGATGCTTTGCATATATGTTTCTTAGACTATATAGTAGCAATATATACAATGATTTCAACCGTCTACCTGTTCCATTCATTGTTCTACTTGCCGAAATTTACAAATAATTTCCTTTAAAGGATTAACCATTGGGGCTCGTTGTTCACTTAAACTTGAAGAACAAAAAATTGGCGAATGGTACTGTTTGGATGCTTTGCATATATGTTTCTTAGACTATATAGAAGCAATATATACAAGGATTTCAACAGTCTACCTGTTCCATTCATTGTTCTACTTGCCGAAATTTACAAATAATTTCCTTTAAAGAATTAACAATGGGGCTCGTAGTTCACTTAAACTTGAAGAACAAAAAATTGGCGAATGGTACTGTTTGGATGCTTTGCATATATGTTTCTTATACTATATAGAAGCAATATATACAAAGATTTCAACCGTCTACCTGTTCTATTCATTGTTCTACTTGTAGAAAGTTACAAATAATTTCCATTTCATGATTATCAATGGGGCTCGCTGTTCACTTAAACTTGAAGATCAAAAAATTGGCGATTGTTACTGTTTGGATGCTTTGCATATAGGTTTCTTAGACTATATAGAAGCAATATATACATTGATTTCAACCGTCTACCTGTTCCATTCATTGTTCTACTTGTCGAAAGTTACAAATAATTTCCGATAAAGGATTAACCATTGGGGCTCGTTGTTCACTTAAACTTGAAGAACAAAAAATTGGCGAATGGTACTGTTTGGATGCTTTGCATATATGTTTCTTAGACTATATAGAAGCAATATATACAAGGATTTCAACAGTCTACCTGTTCCATTCATTGTTCTACTTGCCGAAATTTACAAATAATTTCCTTTAAAGAATTAACAATGGGGCTCGTAGTTCACTTAAACTTGAAGAGCAAAAAATGGGCCAATTGTACTGTTTGGACGCTATGCATATATGTTTCTTAGACTATATAGTAGTAATATATACAATGATTTCAACAGTCTACCTGTTCCATTCATTGTTCTACTTGTCGAAATTTACAAATAATTTCCTTTAAAGGATTAACAATGGGGCTCGTAGTTCACTTAAACTTGAAGAACAAAAAATTGGCGAATGGTACTGTTTGGATGCTTTGCACATATGTTTCTTACATTATATAGAAGCAATATATACAAAGATTTCAACCGTCTACCTGTTCCATTCTTTGTTCTACTTGTCGAAAGTTACAAGTAATTTCCGATAAAGGATTAACCATTGGGGCTCCTTGTTCACTTAAACTTGAAGAACAAAAAATTGGCGAATGGTACTGTTTGGATGCTTTGCGTACATGTTTCTTAGACTATATGGAAGCAATATATACAAAGATTTCATCCGTCTACGTGTTCCAAGCATTGTTCTACTTGTAGAAAGTTAGAATTAATTTCCGTTAAAGGATTAACAATGGGGCTCGTTGTTCACTTAAACTTGAAGATCAAAAAATTGGCGATTGTTACTGTTTGGATGCTTTGCATATAGGTTTCTTAGACTATATAGAAGCAATATATACATTGATTTCAACAGTCTACCTGTTCCATTCATTGTTCTACTTGCCGAAATTTACAAATAATTTCCTTTAAAGAATTAACAATGGGGCTCGTAGTTCACTTAAACTTGAAGAACAATAAATTGGCGAATTGTACTGTTTAGATGCTTTGCATATATGTTTCTTAGACTATATAGTAGCAATATATACAATGATTTCAACCGTCTACCTGTTCCATTCATTGTTCTACTTGCCGAAATTTACAAATAATTTCCTTTAAAGGATTAACCATTGGGGCTCGTTGTTCACTTAAACTTGAAGAACAAAAAATTGGCGAATGGTACTGTTTGGATGCTTTGCATATATGTTTCTTAGACTATATAGAAGCAATATATACAAGGATTTCAACAGTCTACCTGTTCCATTCATTGTTCTACTTGCCGAAATTTACAAATAATTTCCTTTAAAGAATTAACAATGGGGCTCGTAGTTCACTTAAACTTGAAGAGCAAAAAATTGGCCAATTGTACTGTTTGGACGCTATGCATATATGTTTCTTAGACTATATAGTAGCAATATATACAATGATTTCAACAGTCTACCTGTTCCATTCATTGTTCTACTTGTCGAAATTTACAAATAATTTCCTTTAAAGGATTAACAATGGGGCCCGTAGTTCACTTAAACTTGAAGAACAAAAAATTGGCGAATGGTACTGTTTGGATGCTTTGCATATATGTTTCTTACATTATATAGAAGCAATATATACAAAGATTTCAACCGTCTACCTGTTCCATTCATTGTTCTACTTGTCGAAAGTTACAAGTAATTTCCGATAAAGGATTAACCATTGGGGCTCCTTGTTCACTTAAACTTGAAGAACAAAAAATTGGCGAATGGTACTGTTTGGATGCTTTGCGTACATGTTTCTTAGACTATATGGAAGCAATATATACAAAGATTTCATCCGTCTACGAGTTCCAAGCATTGTTCTACTTGTAGAAAGTTAGAATTAATTTCCGTTAAAGGATTAACAATGGGGCTCGTTGTTCACTTAAACTTGAAGAACAATAAATTGGCGAATTGTACTGTTTAGATGCTTTGCATATATGTTTCTTAGATTATATAGAAGCAATATATACAATGATTTCAACAGTCTACCTGTTCAATTCATTGTTCTACTTGTCGAAATTTACAAATAATTTCCTTTAAAGGATTAACAATGGGGCCCGTAGTTCACTTAAACTTGAAGAACAAAAAATTGGCGAATGGTACTGTTTGGATGCTTTGCATATATGTTTCTTACATTATATAGAAGCAATATATACAAAGATTTCAACCGTCTACCTGTTCCATTCATTGTTCTACTTGTCGAAAGTTACAAGTAATTTCCGATAAAGGATTAACCATTGGGGCTCCTTGTTCACTTAAACTTGAAGAACAAAAAATTGGCGAATGGTACTGTTTGGATGCTTTGCGTACATGTTTCTTAGACTATATGGAAGCAATATATACAAAGATTTCATCCGTCTACGAGTTCCAAGCATTGTTCTACTTGTAGAAAGTTAGAATTAATTTCCGTTAAAGGATTAACAATGGGGCTCGTTGTTCACTTAAACTTGAAGAACAATAAATTGGCGAATTGTACTGTTTAGATGCTTTGCATATATGTTTCTTAGATTATATAGAAGCAATATAAACAATGATTTCAACAGTCTACCTGTTCAATTCATTGTTCTACTTGTCGAAATTTACAAATAATTTCCTTTAAAGGATTAACAATGGGAATCGTAGTTTACTTAAACTTGAAGAACAAGAAATTGGCGAATTGTACTGTTTGGATGATTTGCATATATGTTTCTTAGACTATATAGAAGCAATATATACAATGATTTCAACAGTCTACCTGTTCAATTCATTGTTCTACTTGTCGAAAGTTACAAATAATTTCC
The DNA here is from genome assembly GCA_963989415.1 of Cerceris ruficornis. Lineage (NCBI taxonomy): Eukaryota > Metazoa > Arthropoda > Insecta > Hymenoptera > Crabronidae > Cerceris > Cerceris ruficornis. The sequence continues at coordinate 176,239 of CAXDIW010000174.1, forward strand.
GATAACGGATTAACCATTGGGGCTCATTGTTCACTTAAACTTGAAGAACAAAAAATTGGCGAATGGTACTGTTTGGATGCTTTGCATATATGTTTCTTAGACTATATAGAAGCAATATATACAATGATTTCATCAGTCTACCTGTTCCATTCATTGTTCTACTTGCCGAAATTTACAAATAATTTCCTTTAAAGAATTAACAATGGGGCTCGTAGTTCACTTAAACTTGAAGATCAAAAAATTGGCGATTGTTACTGTTTGGATGCTTTGCATATAGGTTTCTTAGACTATATAGAAGCAATATATACAATGATTTCAACAGTCTACCTGTTCCATTCATTGTTCTACTTGTCGAAATTTACAAATAATTTCCTTTAAAGGATTAACAATGGGGCTCGTAGTTCACTTAAACTTGAAGAACAAAAAATTGGCGAATGATACTGTTTGGATGCTTTGCATATATGTTTCTTACATTATATAGAAGCAATATATACAAAGATTTCAACCGTCTACCTGTTCCATTCATTGTTCTACTTGTCGAAAGTTACAAGTAATTTCCGATAAAGGATTAACCATTGGGGCTCCTTGTTCACTTAAACTTGAAGAACAAAAAATTGGCGAATGGTACTGTTTGGATGCTTTGCGTACATGTTTCTTAGACTATATGGAAGCAATATATACAAAGATTTCATCCGTCTACGTGTTCCAAGCATTGTTCTACTTGTAGAAAGTTACAATTAATTTCCATTTCATGATTATCAATGGGGCTCGCTGTTCACTTAAACTTGAAGATCAAAAAATTGGCGATTGTTACTGTTTGGATGCTTTGCATATAGGTTTCTTAGACTATATAGAAGCAATATATACATTGATTTCAACAGTCTACCTGTTCCATTCATTGTTCTACTTGCCGAAATTTACAAATAATTTCCTTTAAAGAATTAACAATGGGGCTCGTAGTTCACTTAAACTTGAAGAGCAAAAAATGGGCCAATTGTACTGTTTGGACGCTATGCATATATGTTTCTTAGACTATATAGTAGCAATATATACAATGATTTCAACAGTCTACCTGTTCCATTCATTGTTCTACTTGTCGAAATTTACAAATAATTTCCTTTAAAGGATTAACAATGGGGCTCGTAGTTCACTTAAACTTGAAGAGCAAAAAATGGACCAATTGTACTGTTTGGACGCTATGCATATATGTTTCTTAGACTATATAGAAGCAATATATACATTGATTTCAACCGGCTACCAGTTCCATTCATTGTTCTACTTCTCGAAAGTTACAAATAATTGCCGTTAAAGTATTAACAATGGGGCTCGTAGTTCACTTAAACTTGAAGAACAAAAAATTGGCGAATGGTACTGTTTGGATGCTTTGCATATATGTTTCTTAGATTATATAGAAGCAATATTTACAAAGATTTCAACCGTCTACCTGTTCCATTCATTGTTCTACTTGTCGAAAATTACAAATAATTTCCGATAAAGGATTAACCATTGGGGCTCATTGTTCACTAAACTTGAAGAACAAAAAATTGTCGAATTGTACTGTTTGGATGCTTTGCATATATGTTTCTTAGACTATATAGAAGCAATATATACAATGATTTCAACTGTCTACCTGTTCCATTCATTGTACTACTTGTCGAAAGTTACAAATAATTTCCGTTAAGGGATTAACAATGGGGATCGTAGTTTACTTAAACTTGAAGAACAAAAAATTGGCGAATGGTACTGTTTGGATGCTTTGCATATATATTTCTTAGACTATATAGAAGCAATATATACAAACATTTCAACCATCTACCTGTTCCATTCATTGTTCTACTTGTCGAAAGTTTCAAATAATTTCTGATAACGGATTAACCATTGGGGCTCATTGTTCACTTAAACTTGAAGAACAAAAAATTGGCGAATTGTACTGTTTGGATGCTTTGCATATATGTTTCTTAGACTATATAGAAGCAATATATACAAAGATTTCAACCGTCTACCTGTTCCATTCATTGTTCTACTTGTCGAAAGTTACAAATAATTTCCTTTAAAGGATTAACAATGGGGATCGTAGTTCACATAAACTTGAAGAACAAAAAATTGGCGTATGGTACTGTTTGGATGCTTTGCATATATGTTTCTTAGACTATAAAGAAGCAATATATACATTGATTTCAACCGTCTACCTGTTCCATTCATTGTTCTACTTGTCGAAATTTACAAATAATTTCCGTTAAAGTATTAACAATGGGGCTCGTAGTTCACTTAAACTTGAAGATCAAATAATTGGCGAATTGTACTGTTTGGATGCTTTGCGTACATGTTTCTTAGACTATATAGAAGCAATATATACAAAGATTTCAACCGTCTACCTGTTCCATTCATTGTTCTACTAGTCGAAAGTTAGAAATAATTTCCGTACAGGGATTAACAATGGGGATCGTAGTTTACTTAAACTTGAAGAACATGAAATTGGCGAATTGTACTGTTTGGATTATTTGCATATATGTTTCTTAGACTATATAGAAGCAATATATACAAAGATTTCAACCGTCTACCTGTTCCATTCATTGTTCTACTTGTCGAAAGTTACAAATAATTTCCTTTAAAGGATTAACAATGGGGCTCGTTGTTTACTTAAACTTGAAGAACAATAAATTGGCGAATTGTACTGTTTGGATGCTTTGCGTACATGTTTCTTAGACTATATAGAAGCAATATATACAAAGATTTCAACCGTCTACCTGTTCCATTCATTGTTCTACTTGTCGAAAGTTACAAATAATTTCCGTACAGGGATTAACAATGGGGATCGTAGTTTACTTAAACTTGAAGAACATGAAATTGGCGAATTGTACTGTTTGGATTATTTGCATATATGTTTCTTAGACTATATAGAAGCAATATATACAAAGATTTCAACCGTCTACCTGTTCCATTCATTGTTCTACTTGTCGAAAGTTACAAATAATTTCCTTTAAAGGATTAACAATGGGGCTCGTTGTTTACTTAAACTTGAAGAACAATAAATTGGCGAAATGTACTGTTTGGATGCTTTGCATATATGTTTCTTAGACTATATAGAAGCAATATATACAAAGATTTCAACCGTCTACCTGTTCCATTCATTGTTCTACTTGTCGAAATTTACAATTAATTTCCGTTAAAGGATTAACAATGGGGCTCGTAGTTCACTTAAACTTGAAGTACAAAAAATTGGCGAATTGTACTGTTTGGATGCTTTGCATATATGTTTCGTAGACTATATAGAAGCAACATATACAAATATTTCAACCGTCTAACTGTTCCAATCATTGTTCTACTTGTCGAAAATTACAAATAATTTCCGATAAAGGATTAACCATTGGGGCTCATTGTTCACTTAAACTTGAAGAACAAAAAATTGGCGAATGGTACTGTTTGGATGCTTTGCATATATGTTTCACAGACTATATAGAAGCAATATATACAAAGATTTCAACCGTCTACCTGTTCCATTCATTGTTCTACTTGTCGAAAGTTACAATTAATTTCCGTTAAAGGATTAACAATGGGGCTCGTAGTTCACTTAAACTTGAAGAACAAAAAATTGGCCAATTGTACTGTTTGGACGCTATGCATATATGTTTCTTAGACTATATAGTAGCAATATATACAATGATTTCAACAGTCTACCTGTTCCATTCATTGTTCTACTTGTCGAAAGTTACAAATAATTTCCTTTAAAGGATTAACAATGGGGCTCGTAGTTCACTTAAACTTGAAGAGCAAAAAATGGGCCAATTGTACTGTTTGGACGCTATGCATATATGTTTCTTAGACTATATAGTAGCAATATATACAATGATTTCAACAGTCTACCTGTTCCATTCATTGTTCTACTTGTCGAAATTTACAAATAATTTCCTTTAAAGGATTAACAATGGGGCTCGTAGTTCACTTAAACTTGAAGAGCAAAAAATGGGCCAATTGTACTGTTTGGACGCTATGCATATATGTTTCTTAGACTATATAGAAGCAATATATACATTGATTTCAACCGGCTACCAGTTCCATTCATTGTTCTACTTCTCGAAAGATACAAATAATTGCCGTTAAAGTATTAACAATGGAGCTCGTAGTTCACTTAAACTTGAAGAACAAAAAATTGGCGAATGGTACTGTTTGGATGCTTTGCATATATGTTTCTTAGATTATATAGAAGCAATATTTACAAAGATTTCAACCGTCTACCTGTTCCATTCATTGTTCTACTTGTCGAAAATTACAAATAATTTCCGATAAAGGATTAACCATTGGGGCTCATTGTTCACTAAACTTGAAGAACAAAAAATTGTCGAATTGTACTGTTTGGATGCTTTGCATATATGTTTCTTAGACTATATAGAAGCAATATATACAATGATTTCAACTGTCTACCTGTTCCATTCATTGTACTACTTGTCGAAAGTTACAAATAATTTCCGTTAAGGGATTAACAATGGGGATCGTAGTTTACTTAAACTTGAAGAACAAAAAATTGGCGAATGGTACTGTTTGGATGCTTTGCATATATATTTCTTAGACTATATAGAAGCAATATATACAAACATTTCAACCATCTACCTGTTCCATTCATTGTTCTACTTGTCGAAAGTTTCAAATAATTTCTGATAACGGATTAACCATTGGGGCTCATTGTTCACTTAAACTTGAAGAACAAAAAATTGGCGAATTGTACTGTTTGGATGCTTTGCATATATGTTTCTTAGACTATATAGAAGCAATATATACAAAGATTTCAACCGTCTACCTGTTCCATTCATTGTTCTACTTGTCGAAAGTTACAAATAATTTCCTTTAAAGGATTAACAATGGGGCTCGTTGTTTACTTAAACTTGAAGAACAATAAATTGGCGAATTGTACTGTTTGGATGCTTTGCGTACATGTTTCTTAGACTATATAGAAGCAATATATACAAAGATTTCAACCGTCTACCTGTTCCATTCATTGTTCTACTTGTCGAAAGTTACAAATAATTTCCGTTAAGGGATTAACAATGGGGATCGTAGTTCACTTAAACTTGAAGAACAAAAAATTGGCGAATGGTACTGTTTGGATGCTCTGCATATATGTTTCTTAGACTATATAGAAGCAATATATACAAAGATTTCAACCGTGTACCTTTTCCATTCATTGTTCTACTTGTCGAAAGTTACAAATAATTTCCGATAACGGATTAACCATTGGGGCTCATTGTTCACTTAAACTTGAAGAACAAAAAATTGGCGAATTGTACTGTTTGGATGCTTTGCATATATGTTTCTTATACTATATAGAAGCAATATATACAAAGATTTCAATCGTCTACCTGTTCCATTCACTGTTCTACTTGTCGAAAGTTACAAATAATTTCCGTTAAGGGGTTAACAATGGGGATCGTAGTTCACTTAAACTTGAAGAACAAAAAATTGGCGAATTGTACTCTTTGGATGCTTGGCGTACATGTTTCTTAGACTATATGGAAGCAATATATACAAAGATTTCAACCGTCTACCTGTTCCATTCATTGTTCTACTTGTCGAAAGTTACAAATAATTTCCTTTAAAGGATTAACAATGGGGCTCGTTGTTCACTTAAACTTGAAGAACAATAAATTGGCGAATTGTACTGTTGGGATGCTTTGCATATATGTTTCTTAGACTATATAGAAGCAATATATACAAAGATTTCAACCGTCTACCTGTTCCATTCATTGTTCTACTTGTTGAAAGTTACAATTCATTTCCGTTAAAGGATTAACAATGGGGCTCGTAGTTCACTTAAACTTGAAGTACAAAAAATTGGCGAATTGTACTGTTTGGATGCTTTGCATATATGTTTCGTAGACTATATAGAAGCAATATATACAAAGATTTCAACCGTCTAACTGTTCCATTCACTGTTCTACTTGTCGAAAGTTACAAATAATTTCCGTTAAGGGATTAACAATGGGGATCGTAGTTTACTTAAATTTGAAGAACAAGAAATTGGCGAATTGTACTGTTTGGATGATTTGCATATATGTTTCTTAGACTATATAGAAGCAATATATACAATGATTTCAACCGTCTACCTATTCCGTTCATTGTTCTACTTGCCGAAATTTACAAATAATTTCCTTTAAATGATTAACAATGGGGCTCGTAGTTCACTTAAACTTGAAGAACAAAAAATTGACGAATGGTACAGTTTGGATGCTTTGCATATATATTTCTTAGACTATATAGAAGCAATATATACACAGATTTCAACCGTCTACCTGTTCCATTCATTGTTCTACTTGTCGAAAGTTACAAATAATTTCCTTTAAAGGATTAACAATGGGGCTCGTTGTTCACTTAAACTTGAAGAACAATAAATTGGCGAATTGTACTGTTTGGACGCTTTGCATATATGTTTCTTAGACTATATAGAAGCAATATATACAATGATTTCTACCGTCTACCTACTCCATTCATTGTTCTACTTGTAGAAAGTTACAAATAATTTCCATTTCATGATTATCAATGGGGCTCACTGTTCACTTAAACTTGAAGAACAAAAAATTGGCGAATTGTACTGTTTGGATGCTTTGCATATATGTTTCTTATACTATATAGAAGCAATATATACACAGATTTCAACCGTCTACCTGTTCCATTCATTGTTCTACTTGTCGAAAGTTACAAATAATTTCCTTTAAAGGATTAACAATGGGGCTCGTAGTTCACTTAAACTTGAAGAGCAAAAAATTGTCGAATTGTACTGTTTGGATGCTTTGCATATATGTTTCTTAGACTATATAGAAGCAATATATACATTGATTTCAACCGTCTACCTGTTCCATTCATTGTTCTACTTGTCGAACGTTACAAATAATTTCCGATAAAGGATTAACAATGGGGCTCGTAGTTCACTTAAACTTGAAGAGCAAAAAATTGTCGAATTGTACTGTTTGGATGCTTTGCAAATATGTTTCGTAGACTATATAGAAGCAATATATACAATGATTTCAACGGTCTACCTGATCCATTCATTGTTCTACTTGTCGAAATTTACAAATAATTTCCTTTAAAGGATTAACAATGGGGCTCGTAGTTCACTTAAACTTGAAGAGCAAAAAATGGGCCAATTGTACTGTTTGGACGCTATGCATATATGTTTCTTAGACTATATAGAAGCAATATATACATTGATTTCAACCGGCTACCAGTTCCATTCATTGTTCTACTTCTCGAAAGTTACAAATAATTGCCGTTAAAGTATTAACAATGGGGCTCGTAGTTCACTTAAACTTGAAGAACAAAAAATTGGCGAATGGTACTGTTTGGATGCTTTGCATATATGTTTCTTAGATTATATAGAAGCAATATCTACAAAGATTTCAACCGTCTACCTGTTCCATTCATTGTTCTACTTGTCGAAAATTACAAATAATTTCCGATAAAGGATTAACCATTGGGGCTCATTGTTCACTAAACTTGAAGAACAAAAAATTGTCGAATTGTACTGTTTGGATGCTTTGCATATATGTTTCTTAGACTATATAGAAGCAATATATACAATGATTTCAACTGTCTACCTGTTCCATTCATTGTACTACTTGTCGAAAGTTACAAATAATTTCCGTTAAGGGATTAACAATGGGGATCGTAGTTTACTTAAACTTGAAGAACAAAAAATTGGCGAATGGTACTGTTTGGATGCTTTGCATATATATTTCTTAGACTATATAGAAGCAATATATACAAACATTTCAACCATCTACCTGTTCCATTCATTGTTCTACTTGTCGAAAGTTTCAAATAATTTCTGATAACGGATTAACCATTGGGGTTCATTGTTCACTTAAACTTGAAGAACAAAAAATTGGCGAATTGTACTGTTTGGATGCTTTGCATATATGTTTCTTAGACTATATAGAAGCAATATATACAAAGATTTCAACCGTCTACCTGTTCCATTCATTGTTCTACTTGTCGAAATCTACAAATAATTTCCGATAACGGATTAACCATTGGGGCTCATTGTTCACTTAAACTTGAAGAACAAAAAATTGGCGAATTGTACTGTTTGGATGCTTTGCATATATGTTTCTTAGACTATATAGAAGCAATATATACAAAGATTTCAACCGTCTACCTGTTCCATTCATTGTTCTACTTGTCGAAAGTTACAAATAATTTCCTTTAAAGGATTAACAATGGGGCTCGTAGTTCACTTAAAATTGAAGGACAAAAAATTGGCGAATGGTACTGTTTGGATGCTTTGCGTACATGTTTCTTAGACTATATGGAAGCAATATATACAAGGATTTCAACCGTCTACCTGTTCCATTCATTGTTCTACTTGTCGAAAGTTACAAATAATTTCCTTTAAAGGATTAACAATGGGGCTCGTAGTTCACTTAAACTTGAAGAGCAAAAAATTGTCGTATTGTACTGTTTGGATGCTTTGCATATATGTTTCTTAGACTATATAGAAGCAATATATACAATGATTTCAACCGTCTAACTGTTCCATTCATTGTTCTACTTGTCGAAATTTACAAATAATTTCCTTTAAAGGATTAACAATGGGGCTCGTAGTTCACTTAAACTTGAAGAGCAAAAAATGGGCCAATTGTACTGTTTGGACGCTATGCATATATGTTTCTTAGACTATATAGAAGCAATATATACATTGATTTCAACCGGCTACCAGTTCCATTCATTGTTCTACTTCTCGAAAGTTACAAATAATTGCCGTTAAAGTATTAACAATGGGGCTCGTAGTTCACTTAAACTTGAAGAACAAAAAATTGGCGAATGGTACTGTTTGGATGCTTTGCATATATGTTTCTTAGATTATATAGAAGCAATATCTACAAAGATTTCAACCGTCTACCTGTTCCATTCATTGTTCTACTTGTCGAAAATTACAAATAATTTCCGATAAAGGATTAACCATTGGGGCTCATTGTTCACTAAACTTGAAGAACAAAAAATTGTCGAATTGTACTGTTTGGATGCTTTGCATATATGTTTCTTAGACTATATAGAAGCAATATATACAATGATTTCAACTGTCTACCTGTTCCATTCATTGTACTACTTGTCGAAAGTTACAAATAATTTCCGTTAAGGGATTAACAATGGGGATCGTAGTTTACTTAAACTTGAAGAACAAAAAATTGGCGAATGGTACTGTTTGGATGCTTTGCATATATATTTCTTAGACTATATAGAAGCAATATATACAAACATTTCAACCATCTACCTGTTCCATTCATTGTTCTACTTGTCGAAAGTTTCAAATAATTTCTGATAACGGATTAACCATTGGGGTTCATTGTTCACTTAAACTTGAAGAACAAAAAATTGGCGAATTGTACTGTTTGGATGCTTTGCATATATGTTTCTTAGACTATATAGAAGCAATATATACAAAGATTTCAACCGTCTACCTGTTCCATTCATTGTTCTACTTGTCGAAATCTACAAATAATTTCCGATAACGGATTAACCATTGGGGCTCATTGTTCACTTAAACTTGAAGAACAAAAAATTGGCGAATTGTACTGTTTGGATGCTTTGCATATATGTTTCTTAGACTATATAGAAGCAATATATACAAAGATTTCAACCGTCTACCTGTTCCATTCATTGTTCTACTTGTCGAAAGTTACAAATAATTTCCTTTAAAGGATTAACAATGGGGCTCGTAGTTCACTTAAAATTGAAGGACAAAAAATTGGCGAATGGTACTGTTTGGATGCTTTGCGTACATGTTTCTTAGACTATATGGAAGCAATATATACAAGGATTTCAACCGTCTACCTGTTCCATTCATTGTTCTACTTGTCGAAAGTTACAAATAATTTCCTTTAAAGGATTAACAATGGGGCTCGTAGTTCACTTAAACTTGAAGAGCAAAAAATTGTCGTATTGTACTGTTTGGATGCTTTGCATATATGTTTCTTAGACTATATAGAAGCAATATATACAATGATTTCAACCGTCTAACTGTTCCATTCATTGTTCTACTTGTCGAAATTTACAAATAATTTCCTTTAAAGGATTAACAATGGGGCTCGTAGTTCACTTAAACTTGAAGAGCAAAAAATGGGCCATTTGTACTGTTTGGACGCTATGCATATATGTTTCTTAGACTATATAGAAGCAATATATACATTGATTTCAACCGGCTACCAGTTCCATTCATTGTTCTACTTCTCGAAAGTTACAAATAATTGCCGTTAAAGTATTAACAATGGGGCTCGTAGTTCACTTAAACTTGAAGAACAAAAAATTGGCGAATGGTACTGTTTGGATGCTTTGCATATATGTTTCTTAGATTATATAGAAGCAATATCTACAAAGATTTCAACCGTCTACCTGTTCCATTCATTGTTCTACTTGTCGAAAATTACAAATAATTTCCGATAAAGGATTAACCATTGGGGCTCATTGTTCACTAAACTTGAAGAACAAAAAATTGTCGATTTGTACTGTTTGGATGCTTTGCATATATGTTTCTTAGACTATATAGAAGCAATATATACAATGATTTCAACTGTCTACCTGTTCCATTCATTGTACTACTTGTCGAAAGTTACAAATAATTTCCGTTAAGGGATTAACAATGGGGATCGTAGTTTACTTAAACTTGAAGAACAAAAAATTGGCGAATGGTACTGTTTGGATGCTTTTTATATATATTTCTTAGACTATATAGAAGCAATATATACAAACATTTCAACCATCTACCTGTTCCATTCATTGTTCTACTTGTCGAAAGTTTCAAATAATTTCTGATAACGGATTAACCATTGGGGCTCATTGTTCACTTAAACTTGAAGAACAAAAAATTGGCGAATTGTACTGTTTGGATGCTTTGCATATATGTTTCTTAGACTATATAGAAGCAATATATACAAAGATTTCAACCGTCTACCTGTTCCATTCATTGTTCTACTTGTCGAAAGCTACAAATAATTTCCGATAACGGATTAACCATTGGGGCTCATTGTTCACTTAAACTTGAAGAACAAAAAATTGGCGAATTGTACTGTTTGGATGCTTTGCATATATGTTTCTTAGACTATATAGAAGCAATATATACAAAGATTTCAACCGTCTACCTGTTCCATTCATTGTTCTACTTGTCGAAAGTTACAAATAATTTCCTTTAAAGGATTAACAATGGGGCTCGTAGTTCACTTAAAATTGAAGGACAAAAAATTGGCGAATGGTACTGTTTGGATGCTTTGCGTACATGTTTCTTAGACTATATGGAAGCAATATATACAAGGATTTCAACCGTCTACCTGTTCCATTCATTGTTCTACTTGTCGAAAGTTACAAATAATTTCCTTTAAAGGATTAACAATGGGGCTCGTAGTTCACTTAAACTTGAAGAGCAAAAAATTGTCGTATTGTACTGTTTGGATGCTTTGCATATATGTTTCTTAGACTATATAGAAGCAATATATACAATGATTTCAACCGTCTAACTGTTCCATTCATTGTTCTACTTGTCGAAAGTTACAAATAATTTCCGATAAAGGATTAACCATTGGGGCACATTGTTCATTTAAACTTGAAGAACAAAAAATTGGCGATTGGTACTGTTTGGATGCTTTGCATATATGTTTCTTAGACTATATAGAAGCAATATATACAAAGATTTCAACCGTCTACCTTTTCCATTCATTGTTCTACTTGTCGAAAGTTACAAATAATTTCCGATAACGGATTAACCATTTGGGCTCATTGTTCACTTAAACTTGAAGAACAAAAAATTGGCGAATTGTACTGTTTGGATGCTTTGCATATATGTTTCTTAGACTACATAGAAGCAATATATACAAAGATTTCAACCGGCTACCTGTTCCATTCATTGTTCTACTTGTCGAAATTTACAAATAATTTCCGATAAAGGATTAACCATTGGGGCTCATTGTTCACTTAAACTTGAAGAACAAAAAATTGGCGAATTGTACTGTTTGGATGCTTTGCATATATGTTTCTTAGACTATATAGAAGCAATATATACAAAGATTTCAACCGTCTACCTGTTCCATTCATTGTTCTACTTGTCGAAAGTTACAAACAATTTCCGATAAAGGATTCACCAATGGGGCTCATTGTTCACTTAAACTTGAAGAACAAAAAATTGGCGATTGGTACTGTTTGGATGCTTTGCATATATGTTTCTTAGACTATATAGAAGCAATATATACAAAGATTTCAACCGTCTACCTTTTCCATTCATTGTTCTACTTGTCGAAAGTTACAAATAATTTCCGATAACGGATTAACCATTTGGGCTCATTGTTCACTTAAACTTGAAGAACAAAAAATTGGCGAATTGTACTGTTTGGATGCTTTGCATATATGTTTCTTAGACTACATAGAAGCAATATATACAAAGATTTCAACCGGCTACCTGTTCCATTCATTGTTCTACTTGTCGAAATTTACAAATAATTTCCGATAAAGGATTAACCATTGGGGCTCATTGTTCCCTTAAACTTGAAGAACAAAAAATTGGCGAATTGTACTGTTTGGATGCTTTGCATATATGTTTCTTAGACTATATAGAAGCAATATATACAAAGATTTCAAGCGTCTACCTGTTCCATTCATTGTTCTACTTGTCGAAAGTCACAAACAATTTCCGATAAAGGATTAACCATTGGGGCTCATTGTTCACTTAAACTTGAAGAACAAAAAATTGGCGAATTGTACTGTTTGGATGCTTTGCATATATGTTTCTTATACTATATAGAAGCAATATATACAAAGATGTCAATCGTCTACCTGTTCCATTCACTGTTCTACTTGTCGAAAGTTACAAATAATTTCCGTTAAGGGATTAACAATGGGGATCGTAGTTCACTTAAACTTGAAGAACAAAAAATTGGCGAATGGTACTGTTTGGATGCTTTGCATATATGTTTCTTAGACTATATAGAAGCAATATATACAAAGATTTCAACCGTCTACCTGTTCCATTCATTGTTCTACTTGTCGAAAGTTACAAATAATTTCCTTTAAAGGATTAACAATGGGGCTCGTAGTGCACTTAAACTTGAAGAACAAAAAATTGGCGTATGGTACTGTTTGGATGCTTTGCATATATGTTTCTTAGACTATAAAGAAGCAATATATACATTGATTTCAACCGTCTACCTGTTCCATTCATTGTTCTACTTGTCGAAATTTACAAATAATTTCCGTTAAAGTATTAACAATGGGGCTCGTAGTTCACTTAAACTTGAAGATCAAATAATTGGCGAATTGTACTGTTTGGATGCTTTGCGTACATGTTTCTTAGACTATATAGAAGCAATATATACAAAGATTTCAACCGTCTACCTGTTCCATTCATTGTTCTACTTGTCGAAAGTTTCAAATAATTTCCGTTCAGGGATTAACAATGGGGATCGTAGTTTACTTAAACTTGAAGAACAAGAAATTGGCGAATTGTACTGTTTGGATAATTTGCATATATGTTTCTTAGACTATATAGAAGCAATATATACAAAGATTTCAACCGTCTACCTGTTCCATTCATTGTTCTACTTGTCGAAAGTTACAAATAATTTCCGATAAAGGATTAACAATGGGGATCGTAGTTCACTTAAACTTGAAGAACAAAAAATTGGCGAATGGTACTGTTTGGATGCTTTGCATATATGTTTCTTAGACTATATAGAAGCAATATATACAAAGATTTCAACCGTCTACCTGTTCCATTCATTGTTCTACTTGTCGAAAGTTACAAATAATTTCCTTTAAAGGATTAACAATGGGGCTCGTAGTTCACTTAAACTTGAAGAACAAAAAATTGGCGTATGGTACTGTTTGGATGCTTTGCATATATGTTTCTTAGACTATAAAGAAGCAATATATACATTGATTTCAACCGTCTACCTGTTCCATTCATTGTTCTACTTGTCGAAATTTACAAATAATTTCCGTTAAAGTATTAACAATGGGGCTCGTAGTTCACTTAAACTTGAAGATCAAATAATTGGCGAATTGTACTGTTTGGATGCTTTGCGTACATGTTTCTTAGACTATATAGAAGCAATATATACAAAGATTTCAACCGTCTACCTGTTCCATTCATTGTTCTACTTGTCGAAAGTTTCAAATAATTTCCGTTCAGGGATTAACAATGGGGATCGTAGTTTACTTAAACTTGAAGAACAAGAAATTGGCGAATTGTACTGTTTGGATAATTTGCATATATGTTTCTTAGACTATATAGAAGCAATATATACAAAGATTTCAACTGTCTACCTGTTCCATTCATTGTTCTACTTGTCGAAAATTACAAATAATTTCCGATAAAGGATTAACAATGGGGCTCGTAGTTCACTTAAACTTGAAGAGCAAAAAATTGTCGTATTGTACTGTTTGGATGCTTTGCATATATGTTTCTTAGACTATATAGAAGCAATATATACAATGATTTCAACCGTCTAACTGTTCCATTCATTGTTCTACTTGTCGAAAATTACAAATAATTTCCGATAAAGGATTAACCATTGGGGCACATTGTTCACTTAAACTTGAAGAACAAAAAATTGGCGATTGGTACTGTTTGGATGCTTTGCATATATGTTTCTTAGACTATATAGAAGCAATATATACAAAGATTTCAACCGTCTACCTTTTCCATTCATTGTTCTACTTGTCGAAAGTTACAAATAATTTCCGATAACGGATTAACCATTTGGGCTCATTGTTCACTTAAACTTGAAGAACAAAAAATTGGCGAATTGTACTGTTTGGATGCTTTGCATATATGTTTCTTAGACTACATAGAAGCAATATATACAAAGATTTCAACCGGCTACCTGTTCCATTCATTGTTCTACTTGTCGAAAGTTACCAATAATTTCCTTTAAAGGATTAACAATGGGGCTCATTGTTCACTTACACTTGAAGAACAAAAAATTGGCGAATTGTACTGTTTGGATGCTTTGCATATATGTTTCTTAGACTATATAGAAGCAATATATACAATAATTTCAACAGTCTACCTGTTCCATTCATTGTTCTACTTGTCGAAATTTACAAATAATTTCCTTTAAAGGATTAACAATGGGGCTCGTAGTTCACTTAAACTTGAAGAACAAAAAATTGGCGAATGGTACTGTTTGGATGCTTTGCATATATGTTTCTTAGACTATATAGAAGCAATATATACAAAGATTTCAACCGTCTACCTGTTCCATTCATTGTTCTACTTGTCGAAAGTTACAATTAATTTCCGTTAAAGGATTAACAATGGGGCTCGTCGTTCACTTAAAACTTGAAGAACAAAAAATTGGCGAATGGTACTGTTTGGATGCTTTGCATATATGTTTCTTAGACTATAAAGAAGCAATATATACATTGATTTCAACCGTCTACCTGTTCCATTCATTGTTCTACTTGTCGAAATTTACAAATAATTTCCGTTAAAGTATTAACAATGGGGCTCGTAGTTCACTTAAACTTGAAGATCAAATAATTGGCGAATTGTACTGTTTGGATGATTTGCATATATGTTTCTTAGACTATATAGAAGCAATATATACAAAGATTTCAACCGTCTACCTGTTCCATTCATTGTTCTACTTGTCGAAAGTTACAAATAATTTCCTTTAAAGGATTAACAATGGGGCTCGTAGTTCACTTAAACTTGAAGAACAAAAAATTGGCGAATGGTACTGTTTGGATGCTTTGCATATATGTTTCTTAGACTATATAGAAGCAATATATACAAACATTTCAACCATCTACCTGTTCCATTCATTGTTCTACTTGTCGAAAGTTACAAATAATTTCCGATAACGGATTAACCATTGGGGCTCATTGTTCACTTAAACTTGAAGAACAAAAAATTGGCGAATTGTACTGTTTGGATGCTTTGCATATATGTTTCTTATACTATATAGAAACAATATATACAAAGATTTCAACCGTCTACCTGTTCCATTCACTGTTCTACTTGTCGAAAGTTACAAATAATTTCCGTTAAGGGATTAACAATGGGGATCGTAGTTCACTTAAACTTGAAGAACAAAAAATTGGCGTATGGTACTGTTTGGATGCTTTGCATATATGTTTCTTAGACTATAAAGAAGCAATATATACATTGATTTCAACCGTCTACCTGTTCCATTCATTGTTCTACTTGTCGAAATTTACAAATAATTTCCGTTAAAGTATTAACAATGGGGCTCGTAGTTCACTTAAACTTGAAGATCAAATAATTGGCGAATTGTACTGTTTGGATGCTTTGCGTACATGTTTCTTAGACTATATAGAAGCAATATATACAAAGATTTCCACCGTCTACCTGTTCCATTCATTGTTCTACTTGTCGAAAGTTACAAATAATTTCCGTACAGGGATTAACAATGGGGATCGTAGTTTACTTAAACTTGAAGAACAAGAAATTGGCGAATTGTACTGTTTGGATTATTTGCATATATGTTTCTTAGACTATATAGAAGCAATATATACAAAGATTTCAACCGTCTACCTGTTCCATTCATTGTTCTACTTGTCGAAAGTTACAAATAATTTCCTTTAAAGGATTAACAATGGGGCTCGTTGTTTACTTAAACTTGAAGAACATTAAATTGGCGAATTGTACTGTTTGGATGCTTTGCATATATGTTTCTTAGACTATATAGAAGCAATATATACAAAGATTTCAACCGTCTACCTGTTCCATTCATTGTTCTACTTGTCGAAAGTTACAATTAATTTCCGTTAAAGGATTAACAATGGGGCTCGTAGTTCACTTAAACTTGAAGTACAAAAAATTGGCGAATTGTACTGTTTGGATGCTTTGCATATATGTTTCTTATACTATATAGAAACAATATATACAAAGATTTCAACCGTCTACCTGTTCCATTCACTGTTCTACTTGTCGAAAGTTACAAATAATTTCCGTTAAGGGATTAACAATGGGGATCGTAGTTCACTTAAACTTGAAGAACAAAAAATTGGCGTATGGTACTGTTTGGATGCTTTGCATATATGTTTCTTAGACTATAAAGAAGCAATATATACATTGATTTCAACCGTCTACCTGTTCCATTCATTGTTCTTGTTCGGATCACATCGGTACAATCGATTCCCTCCTTCCCGATTCCCAAGTCTACTACTATCCTGCCCCCTTTCCACCGCCATTCTTAGTCCGTCCGCTCCTCGCGCTCTCCTTCTCCATCGCTCCTTCCTTCCAATCCCTCCCTTTCACCTGTTTGTTCCTTCCCGAATCTTCCATCCAACCGTCCTCAATCCCCACCTCGGTCTATTTTCCTCGTCCTATAAAACTTCCCGTTTCCCTCTCTCCAGCTCAGTCTAATCACAACCTCGTTAATCTCTAAATTGTATCTCCATTTTGTGCACCAGCTTTCAGCGTTTTTTTTACTAATTCGCTAATCAGTGAAGTCGCACTTCGATTTCACTCATATCTATTCTCCACCTTACTAGTGCGTGAATCTCTACCGAGACTTTTCTCTGTTGTAATCTCAGTTCCGATTAAGTTGTTATATTTAGTTTAAACCCCTAAGTTAAGTTATACCTTGTACAAACAATTTCAATAAATAATTGTTTAATTTCGTGCAAGAACATTTGGTCCTTCGAGCCGGATCTGTGAATCTGAGGGCTTACGGATTTACGAATTTTCGTTACGAACTAGAGGTGATTCGGGCCACCAGTGTCGGTTAACAGTGATTCGAAATAACCGTTTCGGTCAAACAATAAACAGTGACTCCTGTGTCCAGTCCAGTGAAAGCCTGTGCGACGATATCAACGATGGATGCTACAATCCTGGAGCAGCTTGAAATCCAAAAGAGGATTGCGCGAAGTTTTGTTAACTTAAAGAAGTTAGGCGCCGCCAAGATCACTAAAGAGGCGGTGATGACCCGCATAGCAGCACTGGAAGGAAATTGGAGCACTTTTCAAGCCAACCATAAAACGCTTCTTCCGCTAGCCACGAGAGAACCGAAGCAGGAATATTTTGTGCAGGATTTCTATCTTTCGACCGAAGAGGAATATCTCCAAGTAAGATCGTTGTTTGAAGCTGAGTTCAACAAATTTGAAACCACCAACGCTCCGCCAGAGGTCAGACGAACACAACAATCCGAAACCGGTACCACTATCCGTCAAATAGTCCTCCCGAAAATCGACCTTCCTACATTTTCGGGACAATACCACGAATGGTCTCGGTTCTCCGCGCTGTTCTCTTCTTTAGTCTTAAACAACACTACGTTAACCGCAGCTGAGCGCCTTCACTATCTCTTGCTCCATTTATCTGGCGATGCAGCAGATTTCTTAAGGGATATCCCACTTGACACTAGCATCGAATCCGTCTGGTCCAAATTGCGGGATCGCTATCAAAACCAACGGTTACTAGTGAACGCGCAACTTCGCATTTTGATGGCCATTCCTCCCATGGAAACAACTTCATCTCGCGAACTAAAACGGTTACTCAACACTACGAGCAACGTTGTCTCGGCCTTGGAATCATTGAACCGGCCCCTCTACGATGAAAGTACACCTGTCAAAGGCGACCTCCTTGTGTACCTTACGGTCCATCGACTCGACCCGACTTACTTGAGGGAATGGGAAACTCTCGTAGGTGCATCCAAGGTGCCCCCGTCATTTGAACAATTACGATCGTTCCTTGAAGCAAAGATCCAAGTTCAGGATATTATCGAGGCTCAAGAGTCAGCGACGACTGCGGCTACGGCGCGATTTCCTACTCCCGGACCTCGGAAGAGTATTCGCAGTCACCATCTTGCCGCCCCGAAAAAGCGATCATCTGAGCGGCAGTGTGATATTTGCCACGGCGATCACTATATTTTATTTTGCAAGAGATTCATAGCTATGACGCCGTCGGACAAATATAGCACAGTGACTTCTAAGCATCTTTGCTCCAATTGTTTAGGACGACATCCTTTAGCCGATTGCAGGTCTCCGAAACGCTGTCAGCGATGTGTAGGCAAGCATCATACCTCACTGCACGACGCCGCGGAGATGCAAATGCATGGCACTACATCCATCTCAGCTCCTCGCTCAGCTCACGCTACTTCAGCTACCTTCAAGGACCATACGGTCACCCTCTTGGCAACGGCTCGTGTCAGAATTCACAGCTCTCACGGAGCTTCTGAGATTGTGCGAGCACTCGTTGACCCCTGCTCGGAAGTGTCGCTCATCGCCGAGTCTCTGGTCCAGCGACTTCATCTTCCTCGGCAATCAGCGCATCTCCCAATCACCGGCGTCGGAGACAACAGCACCGTGATGTGCCGAGGTAAAGTGCATTTTGAAATGACTCCTCATTGTCAGCTTAATTTCGCATATCAGGTGGATGCCTACGTTCTTCCGAAACTCTCGACATACCGACCACGCTGCCACTCCGTTCAGTCCAGCTGGCCTCACTTGGAAGGGTTAACGCTGGCCGACCCACGTTACGATTCCAGCGATGCCATCGACGTGCTTCTCGGCGCGGACGTCTTTGGAAGCATCATTCGCGAAGGACTGAGAACGGGTGGCCCCATGACTCCTATTGCACAATGCACCTCTCTCGGATGGATCCTAACAGGGAGCACCTCCACGAAGCCGGAATGGTCTGAATCTCGAACGCATGAAGGTGTCCAGCCTTGGAGCACTTTGCAGTGTTCAATCGACACCCAACTTTTATCGCTGCTAGAGCGATTTTGGGCGCAAGAGGAGGAACCGCGCGATCACGCTGCTCTGTCCGAGGATGATCGGCTGTGCGAAGAACACTTTGACCGTACCTACGAAAGACTGCCCTCAGGCCGATTTCTAGTTCGACTCCCTTTCAAGGCTTCTCCCTGCACCCTGGGCAATACGCGCCCGAACGCTATGAGAGCGCTTCGCTCCATGGAGGCAAAATTCCGTCGCGACTCTTCCTTCCAGGTCGCGTACTGTCGCTTCATGGAGGAATACCAATCCCTTGGCCATATGGAACTTTCTCGCTCTTTGGACTCGAACCGAGCGCACGCATATCTCCCGCACCACGGAGTATTCAAATCTACCGGTTCGTCCTCGAAATTGCGTGTCGTCTTCAATGGGTCAACGCAAAGTTCCACTAAGGTCTCGCTTAATGATTTGCTCCATACTGGACCTCGACTCCAACCCGATCTGAGTACGATCTTGTCGCGCTGGCGACGACATAAATATGCCCTCTGTGCCGATATCGAGAAGATGTATCGGCAAATTCTGCTCCACGAGGACGATCGCGGATTTCAACGGATCCTATGGCGCGAACACGCCGATACGCCCATCCAAGAATACTGTCTCAACACGGTCACTTACGGTCTTTCTTGTGCTCCCTACCTCGCGTTACGCACGCTCAAACAACTGGCGCACGAGGAATCATCGAGGTTTCCTACCGGGTCTCGGATTCTCTCTACGAGCACCTACGTGGACGATATTCTAACCGGAGCCCACAACGTCGATGAACTGAAGGTCGTACAAGGTGAACTGGATGAGATTTGCATGGCGGGCGGTTTCAAATTAGCTAAATGGTCCAGCAACGTACCCAACTTCTTCACGAAAAAGGAAGCTGTTCCGCTTCCCCCAAACATACTAGCCGCAGGCGAAATAGGAGTCTTAGGCTTACGGTGGAATACTGCCACCGATAATCTCGCTGTGGATGTTGAGCTCCAAGACTTCTCTAGCAGACTAACAAAACGCATTGTTCTAGGACTAATCTCTCAGATTTTCGATCCTCTTGGGTGGCTAGCGCCTTTCACCTCAGCGGCCAAGATCTACCTTCAGTCACTCTGGTTGCTTGCGGTCGACTGGGATGAGGAACTTCCTGCTGCCTCAAGGACAACCTGGAACAGTCTCCTCAAGGGATGCAACCAACTAGGACGCCTTCAAATTCCAAGGTGGCTGGGAGTCTCTGACGCAAACCTCGCTGTCGATATTCATGGCTTCTGCGACGCGTCGGAGCGCGCCTACGCTGCCGTGATCTATTTGCGTGTTGCCTCCGGAGTACGCAATTCGCGAGTCACGTTGCTCACTGCCAAAACTAAAGTTGCTCCATTGAAGCGGATTTCTTTACCTCGACTAGAACTATGTGGAGCTGCGTTATTAACGAAGCTAGCTTCACATGTTCTAAAAACTATCGATCTTCCCATTGAGCGGATCCATCTTTGGACGGACTCCACTGTTACCCTCGGATGGATCCAAGGGCATCCAAGTCGTTGGAAGACCTACGTGGCAAACCGGGCGTCACAGATTCAAACTCTCCTTCCGCAAGCGCGTTGGCATCATGTCCCAGGAACTCAAAATCCTGCCGACTGCGCTTCAAGAGGTATTGATGCTGCCCAGCTCGTTGCGCACCCTCTATGGTGGACTGGACCTACTTGGCTCAGTCAAGGAGAAGCCGATTGGCCCATTGGATTCACTCCGTCCGATTGTGAAGCAAAATTAGAAGCGCGACCATGCTTCCATCGGAACATACCTACGACCGCTACAGACGTTTGGGAGCTTGCATACAAATACTCCAGCTGGACACGGCTACTTCGCATAACAGCCTGGTGTCAACGTTGGCGGACTTCACCAAAATCGAGCGATAACCCTTCACTCTTGGCGGGCATTCTCACGCCCTCGGATATCCAGAAGGCGCAAGAATACTGGATCTCTTCTATTCAACGAGCGAACTACCGCTCGGAGATTCACGCTCTACGAGCCGGTAAGGCTCTCGACACTAAATCCTCTCTGATCAATCTTCGTCCTTTCCTAGATGACCGAGGATTGTTACGCGTTGGCGGCCGACTGAAGCACTCCGCTTTAATCTACGATGCGAAGCACCCTCTGATCATACCTAGGGCTTCACCGATCTCACCGCTCCTTATTAAGCACTGTCACCTGAAGCAGCTGCACGGAGGTGTCCAAATGACGCTGAGTACTCTTCGGCAACAGTTCTGGATGCCTCAGGGAAGGTCCGAAGTGAAGAAATACATCCACCAATGTTTAAGTTGCTTGAAGTGGAGAGCTCGCTCCTGCACTCAGATCATGGGAAATCTTCCTGAACGTCGAGTGACGCCTACTCGTCCGTTCTGCCACTCCGGTCTTGACTACGCGGGACCGTTGAGCCTGAAAATCCACCACGGGCGTGGCTACAAAACTTATAAGGGCTTCATCGCCCTATTCGTTTGTCACTCCACTCGAGCCGTTCACATTGAGCTCGTTTCTGATTACTCCGCTTCCGCTTTTCTAGCCGCCTTTAAACGCTTTGTCTCTCGCCGAGGAATTTGTTCCTCGATAACCTCCGACTGCGGTACCAACTTCGTCGGAGCCGATGCGGAGCTGCGGCGCCTGTTTCGAGCTGCCAGCTCCTCTTCCAAGGACATCGCCGCTGCGGTCGCTCAGGACGGTACCAAGTGGATATTCAACCCGCCAGGTGCTCCACATATGAACGGACTTGTGGAGGCCGCCGTAAAAGCCACCAAGCATCATCTTCGGAGAGTAGTGGGCGATAAACTTCTCACCTACGAGGAGATGGCTACGTTTCTCACTCAAGTGGAGGCGTGTTTGAACTCTCGTCCATTGGCGGCCCTGAACGACGACCCGGAAGATTTCAACGTGCTCACTCCCGGTCACTTTCTTGTGGGTGCGCCGTTGAATGTACTACCGGAACCCGATCTCGCCGAAGTTCCGAACAACCATCTTTCGCGTTGGCAAAAATTACGGCAGATGACCGATCACTTCTGGACCAGATGGTCGCAGGAATACCTGCAATCGCTTCAGCCGAGACGGAAGTGGGCCATCTCCCAGGAAAACATCGAAGTCGGCGATCTCTGCATAATTCGCGCTGAAACCACGCCGCCTAGCAAATGGCCCTTGGGAAGGGTTATTCGAGTTTTTCCCGGTGCCGACGGTCAAGTTCGCGTCGTTGAACTCCACACTCAACATTCCACGCTAAAACGACCTATCACTAAGTTAATCCGCATTCCTTCCAGCAAATCTCCGCTCATACCTTCTAATCATTAAGTCTATTTATGCAGCCGATTCTTGTTTTAACATTCGTCACTCTTGACGAAGGCGGGCGGAATGTTCGGATCACATCGGTACAATCGATTCCCTCCTTCCCGATTCCCAAGTCTACTACTATCCTGCCCCCTTTCCACCGCCATTCTTAGTCCGTCCGCTCCTCGCGCTCTCCTTCTCCATCGCTCCTTCCTTCCAATCCCTCCCTTTCACCTGTTTGTTCCTTCCCGAATCTTCCATCCAACCGTCCTCAATCCCCACCTCGGTCTATTTTCCTCGTCCTATAAAACTTCCCGTTTCCCTCTCTCCAGCTCAGTCTAATCACAACCTCGTTAATCTCTAAATTGTATCTCCATTTTGTGCACCAGCTTTCAGCGTTTTTTTTACTAATTCGCTAATCAGTGAAGTCGCACTTCGATTTCACTCATATCTATTCTCCACCTTACTAGCGCGTGAATCTCTACCGAGACTTTTCTCTGTTGTAATCTCAGTTCCGATTAAGTTGTTATATTTAGTTTAAACCCCTAAGTTAAGTTATACCTTGTACAAACAATTTCAATAAATAATTGTTTAATTTCGTGCAAGAACAGTTCTACTTGTCGAAATTTACAAATAATTTCCGTTAAAGTATTAACAATGGGGCTCGTAGTTCACTTAAACTTGAAGATCAAATAATTGGCGAATTGTACTGTTTGGATGCTTTGCGTACATGTTTCTTAGACTATATAGAAGCAATATATACAAAGATTTCCACCGTCTACCTGTTCCATTCATTGTTCTACTTGTCGAAAGTTACAAATAATTTCCGTACAGGGATTAACAATGGGGATCGTAGTTTACTTAAACTTGAAGAACAAGAAATTGGCGAATTGTACTGTTTGGATTATTTGCATATATGTTTCTTAGACTATATAGAAGCAATATATACAAAGATTTCAACCGTCTACCTGTTCCATTCATTGTTCTACTTGTCGAAAGTTACAAATAATTTCCTTTAAAGGATTAACAATGGGGCTCGTTGTTTACTTAAACTTGAAGAACATTAAATTGGCGAATTGTACCGTTTGGATGCTTTGCATATATGTTTCTTAGACTATATAGAAGCAATATATACAAAGATTTCAACCGTCTACCTGTTCCATTCATTGTTCTACTTGTCGAAAGTTACAATTAATTTCCGTTAAAGGATTAACAATGGGGCTCGTAGTTCACTTAAACTTGAAGTACAAAAAATTGGCGAATTGTACTGTTTGGATGCTTTGCATATATGTTTCGTAGACTATATAGAAGCAATATATACAAATATTTCAACCGTCTAACTGTTCCATTCATTGTTCTACTTGTCGAAAATTACAAATAATTTCCGATAAAGGATTAACCATTGGGGCTCATTGTTCACTTAAACTTGAAGAACAAAAAATTGGCGAATGGTACTGTTTGGATGCTTTGCATATATGTTTCTTAGACTATATAGAAGCAATATATACAAAGATTTCAACCGTCTACCTTTTCCATTCATTGTTCTACTTGTCGAAAGTTACAAATAATTTCCGATAACGGATTAACCATTGGGGCTCATTGTTCACTTAAACTTGAAGAACAAAAAATTGGCGAATTGTACTGTTTGGATGCTTTGCATATATGTTTCTTATACTATATAGAAGCAATATATACAAAGATTTCAATCGTCTACCTGTTCCATTCACTGTTCTACTTGTCGAAAGTTACAAATAATTTCCGTTAAGGGATTAACAATGGGGATCGTAGTTCACTTAAACTTGAAGAACAAAAAATTGGCGAATGGTACTGTTTGGATGCTTTGCATATATGTTTCTTAGACTATATAGATCAATATATACAAAGATTTCAACCGTCTACCTGTTCCATTCATTGTTCTACTTGTCGAAAGTTACAAATAATTTCCTTTAAAGGATTAACAATGGGGCTCGTAGTTCACTTAAACTTGAAGAACAAAAAATTGGCGTATGGTACTGTTTGGATGCTTTGCATATATGTTTCTTAGACTATAAAGAAGCAATATATACATTGATTTCAACCGCCTACCTGTTCCATTCATTGTTCTACTTGTCGAAATTTACAATTAATTTCCGTTAAAGGATTAACAATGGGGCTCGTAGTTCACTTAAACTTGAAGTACAAAAAATTGGCGAATTGTACTGTTTGGATGCTTTGCATATATGTTTCGTAGACTATATAGAAGCAACATATACAAATATTTCAACCGACTAACTGTTCCAATCATTGTTCTACTTGTCGAAAATTACAAATAATTTCCGATAAAGGATTAACCATTGGGGCTCATTGTTCACTTAAACTTGAAGAACAAAAAATTGGCGAATGGTACTGTTTGGATGCTTTGCATATATGTTTCTTAGACTATATAGAAGCAATATATACAAAGATTTCAACCGTCTACCTGTTCCATTCATTGTTCTACTTGTCGAAAGTTACAATTAATTTCCGTTAAAGGATTAACAATGGGGCTCGTAGTTCACTTAAACTTGAAGTACAAAAAATTGGCGAATTGTACTGTTTGGATGCTTTGCATATATGTTTCGTAGACTATATAGAAGCAATATATACAAATATTTCAACCTTCTAACTGTTCCATTCATTGTTCTACTTGTCGAAAATTACAAATAATTTCCGATAAAGGATTAACCATTGGGGCTCATTGTTCACTTAAACTTGAAGAACAAAAAATTGGCGAATGGTACTGTTTGGATGCTCTGCATATATGTTTCTTAGACTATATAGAAGCAATATATACAAAGATTTCAACCGTCTACCTTTTCCATTCATTGTTCTACTTGTCGAAAGTTACAAATAATTTCCGATAACGGATTAACGATTGGGGCTCATTGTTCAATTAAACTTGAAGAACAAAAAATTGGCGAATTGTACTGTTTGGATGCTTTGCATATATGTTTCTTATACTATATAGAAGCAATATATACAAAGATTACAATCGTCTACCTGTTCCATTCACTGTTCTACTTGTCGAAAGTTACAAATAATTTCCGTTAAGGGGTTAAGAATGGGGATCGTAGTTCACTTAAACTTGAAGAACAAAAAATTGGCGAATTGTACTGCTTGGATGCTTGGCGTACATGTTTCTTAGACTATATGGAAGCAATATATACAAAGATTTCAGCCGTCTACGTGTTCCAATCATTGTTCTACTTGTCGAAATTTACAAATAATTTCCTTTAAAGGATTAACAATGGGGCTCGTTGTTCACTTAAACTTGAAGAACAAAAAAGTGGCGAATGGTACTGTTTGGATGCTTTGCATATATGTTTCTTAGACTATATAGAAGCAATACATACATTGATTTCAACCGTCTACCTGTTCCATTCATTGTTCTACTTGTCGCATGTTACAAATAAATTCCGTTAAAGTATTAACAATGGGGCTCGTAGTTCACTTAAACTTGAAGAACAAATAATTGGCGAATTGTACTGTTTGGATGATTTGCATATATGTTTCTTAGACTTTATAGAAGCAATATATACAAAGATTTCAACCGTCTACCTGTTCCATTCATTGTTCTACTTGTCGAAATTTACAAATAATTTCCTTTAAAGGATTAACAATGGGGCTCGTAGTTCACTTAAACTTGAAGAACAAAAAATTGGCGAATGGTACTATTTGGATGCTTTGAATATATGTTTCTTATATTATATAGAAGCAATATATACAAATATTTCAACCGTCTACCTGTTCCATTCATTGTTCGACTTGTCGAAAATTACAAATAATTTCCGATAAAGGATTAACCATTGGGGCTCATTGTTCACTTAAATTTGAAGACCAAAAAATTGGCGAATGGTACTGTTTGGATGCTTTGCGTACATGTTTCTTAGACTATATGGAAGCAATATATACAAAGATTTCAACCGTCTACGTGTTCCAATCATTGTTCTACTTGTCGAAATTTACACATAATTTCCTTTAAAGGATTAACAATGGGGCTCGTTGTTAACTTAAACTTGAAGAACAATAAATTGGCGAATTGTACTGTTTGGATGCTTTGCATATATGTTTCTTAGACTATATAGAAGCAATATATACAAATATTTCAACCGTCTACCTGTTCCATTCATTGTTCGACTTGTCGAAAATTACAAATAATTTCCGATAAAGGATTAACCATTGGGGCTCATTGTTCACTTAAACTTGAAGACCAAAAAATTGGCGAATGGTACTGTTTGGATGCTTTGCGTACATGTTTCTTAGACTATATGGAAGCAATATATACAAAGATTTCAACCGTCTACGTGTTCCAATCATTGTTCTACTTGTCGAAATTTACACATAATTTCCTTTAAAGGATTAACAATGGGGCTCGTTGTTCACTTAAACTTGAAGAACAAAAAATTGGCGAATTGTACTGTTTGGATGCTTTGCATAAATGTTTCTTAGACTATATAGAAGCAATATATACAAATAGTTCAACCGTCTACCTGTTCCATTCATTGTTCGACTTGTCGAAAATTACAAATAATTTCCGATAAAGGATTAACCATTGGGGCTCATTGTTCACTTAAACTTGAAGACCAAAAAATTGGCGAATGGTACTGTTTGGATGCTTTGCGTACATGTTTCTTAGACTATATGGAAGCAATATATACAAATATTTCAACCGTCTACCTGCTCCATTCATTGTTCTACTTGTCGAAAATTACAAATAATTTCCGATAAAGGATTAACCATTGGGGCTCATTGTTCACTTAAACTTGAAGAACAAAAAATTGGCGAATGGTACTGTTTGGATGCTTTGCGTACATGTTTCTTAGACTATATGGAAGCAATATACACAAAGATTTCAACCGTCTACGTGTTCCAATCATTGTTCTACTTGTCGAAATTTACAAATAATTTCCTTTAAAGGATTAACAATGGGGCTAGTTGTTCACTTAAACTTGAAGAACAAAAAAGTGGCGAATGGTACCGTTTGGATGCTTTGCATATATGTTTCTTAGACTATATAGAAGCAATATATACATTGATTTCAACCGTCTACCTGTTCCATTCATTGTTCTACTTGTCGCAAGTTAGAAATAATTTCCGTTAAAGTATTAACAATGGGGCTCGTAGTTCACTTAAACTTGAAGAACAAATAATTGGCGAATTGTACTGTTTGGATGATTTGCATATATGTTTCTTAGACTTTATAGAAGCAATATATACAAAGATTTCAGACCGTCTACCTGTTCCATTCATTGTTCTACTTGTCGAAAGTTACAAATAATTTCCGTTAAGGGATTAACAATGGGGATCGTAGTTTACTTAAACTTGAAGAACAAGAAATTGGCGAATTGTAATGTTTGGATTCTTTGCATATATGTTTCTTAGACTATATAGAAACAATATATACAATGATTTCAACCGTCTACCTATTGCATTCATTGTTCTACTTGCCGAAATTTACAAATAATTTCCTTTAAAGGATTAACAATGGGGCTCGTAGTTCACTTAAACTTGAAGAACAAAAAATTGGCGAATGGTACTATTTGGATGCTTTGAATATATGTTTCTTCTATTATATAGAAGCAATATATACAAATATTTCAACCGTCTACCTGTTCCATTCATTGTTCGACTTGTCGAAAATTACAAATAATTTCCGATAAAGGATTAACCATTGGGGCTCATTGTTCACTTAAACTTGAATACCAAAAAATTGGCGAATGGTACTGTTTGGATGCTTTGCGTACATGTTTCTTAGACTATATGGAAGCAATATATACAAAGATTTCAACCGTCTACGTGTTCCAATCATTGTTCTACTTGTCGAAAGTTACAAATAATTTACTTTAAAGGATTAACAATGGGGCTCGTAGTTCACTTAAACTTGAAGAACAAAAAATTGGCGAATGGTACTATTTGGATGCTTTGAATATATGTTTCTTCTATTATATAGAAGGAATATATACAAATATTTCAACCGTCTACCTGTTCCATTCATTGTTCGACTTGTCGAAAATTACAAATAATTTCTGATAAAGGATTAACCATTGGGGCTCATTGTTCACTTAAACTTGAAGACCAAAAAATTGGCGAATGGTACTGTTTGGATGCTTTGCGTACATGTTTCTTAGACTATATGGAAGCAATATATACAAAGATTTCAACCGTCTACGTGTTCCAATCATTGTTCTACTTGTCGAAATTTAGACATAATTTCCTTTAAAGGATTAACAATGGGGCTCGTTGTTCACTTAAACTTGAAGAACAAAAAAGTGGCGAATGGTACTGTTTGGATGCTTTGCATATATGTTCTTAGACTATATAGAAGCAATATATACATTGATTTCAACCGTCTACCTGTTCCATTCTATGTTCTACTTGTCGCATGTTACAAATAAATTCCGTTAAAGTATTAACAATGGGGCTCGTAGTTCACTTAAACTTGAAGAACAAATAATTGGCGAATTGTACTGTTTGGATGATTTGCATATATGTTTCTTAGACTTTATAGAAGCAATATATACAAAGATTTCAACCGTCTACCTGTTCCATTCATTGTTCTATTGTCGAAATTTACAAATAATTTCCTTTAAAGGATTAACAATGGGGCTCGTAGTTCACTTAAACTTGAAGAACAAAAAATTGGCGAATGGTACTATTTGGATGCTTTGAATATATGTTTCTTATATTATATAGAAGCAATATATACAAATATTTCAACCGTCTACCTGTTCCATTCATTGTTCTACTTGTCGAAAGTTACAAATAATTTCCGTTAAGGGATTAACAATGGGGATCGTAGTTTACTTAAACTTGAAGACCAAGAAATTGGCGAATTGTACTGTTTGGATGCTTTGCATATATGTTTCTTAGACTATATAGAAGCAATATATACAATGATTTCAACCGTCTACCTATTCCATTCATTGTTCTACTTGCCGAAATTTACAAATAATTTCCTTTAAAGGATTAACAATGGGGCTCGTAGTTCACTTAAACTTGAAGACCAAAAAATTGGCGAATGGTACTATTTGGATGCTTTGAATATATGTTTCTTATATTATATAGAAGCAATATATACAAATATTTCAACCGTCTACCTGTTCCATTCATTGTTCGACTTGTCGAAAATTACAAATAATTTCCGATAAAGGATTAACCATTGGGGCTCATTGTTCACTTAAATTTGAAGACCAAAAAATTGGCGAATGGTACTGTTTGGATGCTTTGCGTACATGTTTCTTAGACTATATGGAAGCAATATATACAAAGATTTCAACCGTCTACGTGTTCCAATCATTGTTCTACTTGTCGAAATTTACACATAATTTCCTTTAAAGGATTAACAATGGGGCTCGTTGTTAACTTAAACTTGAAGAACAATAAATTGGCGAATTGTACTGTTTGGATGCTTTGCATATATGTTCTTAGACTATATAGAAGCAATATATACATTGATTTCAACCGTCTACCTGTTCCATTCTATGTTCTACTTGTCGCATGTTACAAATAAATTCCGTTAAAGTATTAACAATGGGGCTCGTAGTTCACTTAAACTTGAAGAACAAATAATTGGCGAATTGTACTGTTTGGATGATTTGCATATATGTTTCTTAGACTTTATAGAAGCAATATATACAAAGATTTCAACCGTCTACCTGTTCCATTCATTGTTCTATTGTCGAAATTTACAAATAATTTCCTTTAAAGGATTAACAATGGGGCTCGTAGTTCACTTAAACTTGAAGAACAAAAAATTGGCGAATGGTACTATTTGGATGCTTTGAATATATGTTTCTTATATTATATAGAAGCAATATATACAAATATTTCAACCGTCTACCTGTTCCATTCATTGTTCTACTTGTCGAAAGTTACAAATAATTTCCGTTAAGGGATTAACAATGGGGATCGTAGTTTACTTAAACTTGAAGACCAAGAAATTGGCGAATTGTACTGTTTGGATGCTTTGCATATATGTTTCTTAGACTATATAGAAGCAATATATACAATGATTTCAACCGTCTACCTATTCCATTCATTGTTCTACTTGCCGAAATTTACAAATAATTTCCTTTAAAGGATTAACAATGGGGCTCGTAGTTCACTTAAACTTGAAGACCAAAAAATTGGCGAATGGTACTATTTGGATGCTTTGAATATATGTTTCTTATATTATATAGAAGCAATATATACAAATATTTCAACCGTCTACCTGTTCCATTCATTGTTCGACTTGTCGAAAATTACAAATAATTTCCGATAAAGGATTAACCATTGGGGCTCATTGTTCACTTAAATTTGAAGACCAAAAAATTGGCGAATGGTACTGTTTGGATGCTTTGCGTACATGTTTCTTAGACTATATGGAAGCAATATATACAAAGATTTCAACCGTCTACGTGTTCCAATCATTGTTCTACTTGTCGAAATTTACACATAATTTCCTTTAAAGGATTAACAATGGGGCTCGTTGTTAACTTAAACTTGAAGAACAATAAATTGGCGAATTGTACTGTTTGGATGCTTTGCATATATGTTTCTTAGACTATATAGAAGCAATATATACAAATATTTCAACCGTCTACCTGTTCCATTCATTGTTCGACTTGTCGAAAATTACAAATAATTTCCGATAAAGGATTAACCATTGGGGCTCATTGTTCACTTAAACTTGAAGACCAAAAAATTGGCGAATGGTACTGTTTGGATGCTTTGCGTACATGTTTCTTAGACTATATGGAAGCAATATATACAAAGATTTCAACCGTCTACGTGTTCCAATCATTGTTCTACTTGTCGAAATTTACACATAATTTCCTTTAAAGGATTAACAATGGGGCTCGTTGTTCACTTAAACTTGAAGAACAAAAAATTGGCGAATTGTACTGTTTGGATGCTTTGCATAAATGTTTCATAGACTATATAGAAGCAATATATACAAATATTTCAACCGTCTACCTGTTCCATTCATTGTTCGACTTGTCGAAAATTACAAATAATTTCCGATAAAGGATTAACCATTGGGGCTCATTGTTCACTTAAACTTGAAGAACAAAAAATTGGCGAATTGTACTGTTTGGATGCTTTGCATATATGTTTCTTAGACTATTTAGAAGCAATATATAGAAAGATTTCAACTGTCTACCAGTTCCATACATTGTTCTACTTGTCGAAAGTTACAAATAATTTCCGATAAAGGATTAACAATGGGGCTCATTGTTCACTTAAACTTGAAGAACAAAAAATTGGCGAATGGTACTGTTTGGATGCTTTGCATATATGTTTCTTAGACTATATAGAAGCAATATATACATTGATTTCAACCGTCTACCTGTTCCATTCATTGTTCTACTTGTCGAAATTTACAAATAATTTCCTTTAAAGGAGTAACAATGGGGCTCGTAGTTCACTTAAACTTGAAGAACAAAAAATTGGCGAATGGTACTGTTTGGATGCTTTGCATATATGTTTCTTAGACTATATAGAAGCAATATATACAAAGATTTCAACCGTCTACCTGTTCCATTCATTGTTCTACTTGTCGAAAGTTACAAATAATTTCCGATAACGGATTAACCATTGGGGCTCATTGTTCACTTAAACTTGAAGAACAAAAAATTGGCGAATTGTACTGTTTGGATGCTTTGCATATATGTTTCTTAGACTATTTAGAAGCAATATATAGAAAGATTTCAACTGTCTACCAGTTCCATACATTGTTCTACTTGTCGAAAGTTACAAATAATTTCCGATAAAGGATTAACAATGGGGCTCATTGTTCACTTAAACTTGAAGAACAAAAAATTGGCGAATGGTACTGTTTGGATGCTTTGCGTACATGTTTCTTAGACTATATGGAAGCAATATATATAAAGATTTCAACCGTCTACGTGTTCCAATCATTGTTCTACTTGTAGAAAGTTACTATTAATTTCCGTTAAACGATTAACAATGGGGCTCGTTGTTCACTTAAACTTGAAGAACAAAAAATTGGCGAATTGTACTGTTTGGATGCTTTGCATATATGTTTCTTAGACTATTTAGAAGCAATATATAGAAAGATTTCAACTGTCTACCAGTTCCATACATTGTTCTACTTGTCGAAAGTTACAAATAATTTCCGATAAAGGATTAACAATGGGGCTCATTGTTCACTTAAACTTGAAGAACAAAAAATTGGCGAATGGTACTGTTTGGATGCTTTGCGTACATGTTTCTTAGACTATATGGAAGCAATATATATAAAGATTTCAACCGTCTACGTGTTCCAATCATTGTTCTACTTGTAGAAAGTTACTATTAATTTCCGTTAAACGATTAACAATGGGGCTCGTAGTTCACTTAAACTTGAAGAACAAAAAATTGGCGAATTATACTGTTTGGATGCTTTGCATATATGTTTCGTAGACTATATAGAAGCAATATATACAATGATATCAACCGTCTACATGATCCATTCATTGTTCTACTTGTAGAAAGTTACAATTAATTTCCGTTAAAGGATTAACAATGGGGCTCATTGTTCACTTAAACTTGAAGAACAAAAAATTGGCGAATGGTACTGTTTGGATGATTTGCATATATGTTTCTTAGACTATACGGAAGCAATATATACAAATATTTCAACCGTCTACCTGTTCCATTCATTGTTCTACTTGTCGAAAGTTACAAATAATTTCCGATAAAGGATTAACCATTGGGGCTCATTGTTCGCTTAAACTTGAAGAACAAAAAATTGGAGAATTGTACTGTTTGGATTTTTTCCATATATGTTTCTTAGACTATATAGAAGCAATATATTCAAAGATTTCAACCGTCTACCTGTTCCATTCATTGTTCTACTTGTCGAAAGTTACAAATAATTTCCGATAAAGGATTAACAATGGGGCTCATTGTTCACTTAAACTTGAAGAAGAAAAAATTGGCGAATGGTACTGTTTGGATGCTTTGCATATATGTTTCTTAGACTATATGGAAGCAATATATAATAATATTTCAACCGTCTACGTGTTCCAATCATTGTTCTACTTGTCGAAAGTTACAAATAATTTCCGATAAAGGATTAACAATGGGGCTCATTGTTCACTTAAACTTGAAGAAGAAAAAATTGGCGAATGGTACTGTTTGGATGCTTTGCATATATGTTTCTTAGACTATATGGAAGCAATATATAATAATATTTCAACCGTCTACGTGTTCCAATCATTGTTCTACTTGTAGAAATTTAGAAATAAATTCCTTTAAAGGATTAACAATGGGGCCCGGAGTTCACTTAAACTTGAAGATGAAATAATTGGCGAATGGTACTGTTTGGATGATTTGCATATATGTTTCTTAGACTATACAGAAGCAATATACAGGGCGGGGCAATAACTATTAGCACCTCAGATATCTTCGAAACTATAAGTTTCACAGAAATATTTGCTGAAATAAAATTGCAGTGTACGAAGGGGCCCATTCGGTGGCGATAATAGTTTGTTTTCAGGTGGAGGTACTTCGGACATTTGAAGGTCACCTCCCTTTTTTTAAATATACCGGTATATTTTTGCTTCCGTATCATGATAGATGATATTAAAACGAGTTCAACGACCTATTATACAAGGTCATTCACGGTCATAGAAAGTAGAGAAAGGCGATAATACTTAGGTTTTGGTAGTAAATGAAACATACGTATTGTAAGCAGTAGAAGAAGGCGTAATACTTACTGTTTACTTCACTGAGACTAAACACTGTTTGAAGGACTCTTTAATGAGTTTGCAGGATGTGGCAGCGACGTACAACGAGCACGTCGCATCGAAAACGCGATAACGCGTCGCCACGTAACTTACATTTTCGACAAGAGGCGCTTGAGCTTGGCGACACGTCGGCCCGTCGCCGTTACGATGGGACCTTTGCAGCCCGACCGATCTCGGGAAAACAGCAAATGAAATCAGTTACGGCAATGACCTTGTGTAATAGGTCGTTGAACTCGTTTTAATATCCTCTATCATGATACGGAAGTAAAAATATACCGATCCATTTAAAAAAATGGAGGTGACCTTCAAATGTCCGAAGTACCTCCACCTGAAAAAAAACTATTATCGCCACTGGATGGGCCCCTTCGTACTCTGCAATTTTATTTCAGCAAATATTTCTGTGAAACTTGTAGTTTCGAAGATATCTGAGGTGCTAATAGTTATTGCCCCACCCTGTATAGTCTAAGAAACATATACGCAAAGCATCCAAACAGTACAATTCGCCAATTTTTTGTTCTTCAAGTTTCAGTGAACTGCGAGCCCCATTGTTAATACTTTAACGGAAATTATTTGTAACTTTCGACAAGTAGAACAATGAATGGACCTTTGATCTTTCTTTAACGTGCAGTACCAGCTATGAAGCACACCCACACGGTCCCCATGGGCGCGGGATTGAGATACGCCCAATCAACGCACATGTGCATTAACAAGCACATGCTACTAGTTACCTACTAGTGGAGGCGAGACCTTTCTAAATCTCTACTGGCTCTGCAGTGTCAGTGCCCGAGCTGAATTAGCGCAGCTCACCCGCCGAGGTAGCCACCTCTCCCCCTGCGATTTGGGGTTACTACATGCCCCCACGAGGCCAACCCTAATGACCAGGTCAGGGCGAAGAATCTGCCCTGGGGCTCAACCTGGTCCCCGTGGTACCAACTTTCCCCTTGGTGAGGGGGTAGTCTCGGACATCCGGCACTACTACCAATCAACCTTGGTGAGGTACACGGACTCGGGTAACCCCGGGTGTGTCAATACCCGTGCCTGCCTTCGCAACGCGATAGACAGGCCCCTGAGGGGGAACAATGAATGGAATAGGTAGACGGTTGAAATCTTTGTATATATTGCTTCTATATAGTCTAAGAAACATATATGCAAAGCATCCAAACAGTACAATTCGCCAATTTCTTGTTCTTCAAGTTTAAGTAAACTACGATCCCCATTGTTAATCTCTTAACGGAAATTATTTGTAACTTTCGACAAGTAGAACAATGAATGGAACAGGTAGACGGTTGAAATCTTTGTATATATTGCTTCTATATAGTCTAAGAAACATATATGCAAAGCATCCAAACAGTACAATTCGCCAATTTATTGTTCTTCAAGTTTAAGTGAACAACGAGCCCCATTGTTAATACTTTAAAGGAATTTATTTGTAAATTTCGACAAGTAGAACAATGATTGGAACACGTAGACGGTTGAAATCTTTGAATATATTGCTTCCATATAGTCTAAAAAACATATATCCAAAGCATCCAAACAGTACCATTCGCCAATTTATTGTTCTTCAAGTTTAAGTGAACTACGAGCCCCATTGTTAATCCTTTAAAGGAAATTATTTGTAAATTTCGACAAGTAGAACAATGAATGGAACAGGTAGACGGTTGAAATCATTGTATATATTGCTTCTATATAGTCTAAGAAACATATATGCAAAGCATCCAAACAGTACAATTCGCCAATTTTTTGTTCTTCAAGTTTAAGTGAACAATGAGCCCCAATGGTTAATCCTGTATCGGAAATTATTTGTAATTTTCGACGAGTAGAACAATGAATGGAACAGGTAGACGGTTGAAATCTTTGTATATATTGATTCTATATAGTCTAAGAAACATATATGCAAAGCATCCAAACAGTACAATTCGCCAATTTCTTGTTCTTCAAGTTTAAGTAAACTACGATCCCCATTGTTAATCCCTTAACGGAAATTATTTGTAACTTTCGACAAGTAGAACAATGAATGGAACAGGTAGACGGTTGAAATCATTGTATATATTGCTTCTATATAGTCTAAGAAACATATCTGCAAATCATCCAAACAGTACAATTCGCCAATTATTTGATTTTCAAGTTTAAGTGAACTACGAGCCCCATTGTCAATACTTTAACGGAAATTATTTGTAACTTGCGACAAGTAGAACAATGAATGGAACAGGTAGACGGTTGAAATCAATATATATATTGCTTCTATATAATCTAAGAAACATATATGCAAACCATCAAAATAGTACCATTCGCCAATTTTTTGTTCTTCAAGTTTAAGTGAACAACGAGCCCCATTGATAATCATGAAACGGAAATTAATTGTAACTTTCTACAAGTAGAACAATGAATAGAACAGGTAGACGGGTGAAATCTTTCTATATATTGCTTCTAAATAGACTAAGAAACATATATGCAAAGCATCCAAACAGAACAATTCGCCAATTGTTTGTTCTTCAAGTTTAAGTGAACTACGAGCCCCATTGTTAATCCTTTAAAGGATATTATTTGTAAGTTTCGACAAGTATAACAATGAATGGATCAGGTAGACGGTTGAAATCATTGTATATATGGCTTCTATATAATCTACGAAACTTATATGCAAAGCATCCAAACAGTACAATTCGCTAATTTTTTGTTCTTCAAGTTTAAGTGAACAACGAGCCCCATTGATAATCATGAAACGGAAATTATTTGTAACTTTCTACAAGTAGAACAATGAATAGAACAGGTAGACTGTTAAAATCTTTGTATATGATGCTTCTATATAGTCTAAGAAACCTATATGCAAAGCATCCAAACAGTACAATTCGCCAATTTTTTGTTCTTCAAGTTTAAGTGAACAACGAGCCCCATTGTTAATCCTTTAACGGAAATTAATTGTAACTTTCTACAAGTAGAACAATGAATGGAACAGGTAGACTGTTGAAATCATTGTATATATTGCTTCTATATAGTCTAAGAAACATATATGCATAGCGTCCAAACAGTACAATTCGCCAATTTTTTGCTCTTCAAGTTTAAGTGAACTACGAGCCCCATTGTTAATCTTTTAAAGGAAATTATTTGTAAATTTCGGCAAGTAGAACAATGAATGGA
Organism: Cerceris ruficornis; assembly: GCA_963989415.1. Lineage (NCBI taxonomy): Eukaryota > Metazoa > Arthropoda > Insecta > Hymenoptera > Crabronidae > Cerceris > Cerceris ruficornis. The sequence continues at coordinate 214,134 of CAXDIW010000174.1, forward strand.
ATAGGTAGACGGTTGAAATCATTGTATATATTGCTTCTATATAGTCTAAGAAACATATCTGCAAATCATCCAAACAGTACAATTCGCGAATTATTTGATCTTCAAGTTTAAGTGAACTACGAGCCCCATTGTTAATACTTTACCGGAAATTATTTGTAACTTGCGACAAGTAGAACAATGAATGGAACAGGTAGACGGTTGAAATCAATGTATATATTGCTTCTATATAATCTAAGAAACATATATGCAAACCATCAAAACAGTAAAATTCGCCAATTTTTTGTTCTTCAAGTTTAAGTGAACAACGAGCCCCATTGATAATCATGAAACGGAAATTATTTGTAACTTTCTACAAGTAGAACAATGAATAGAACAGGTAGACTGTTAAAATCTTTGTATATGATGCTTCTATATAGTCTAAGAAACCTATATGCAAAGCATCCAAACAGTACAATTCGCCAATTTTTTGTTCTTCAAGTTTAAGTGAACAACGAGCCCCATTGATAATCATGAAACGGAAATTAATTGTAACTTTCTACAAGTAGAACAATGATTGGAACACGTAGACGGTTGAAATCTTTGTATATATTGCTTCTATATAGTCTAAGAAATATATATGCAAAGCTTCCAAACAGTACAATTCGCCAATTTATTGTTCTTCAAGTTTAAGTGAACTACGAGCCCCATCGTTAATCCTTTAAAGGAAATTATTTGTAATTTTCGACAAGTACAACAATGAATGGAACAGGTAGATGGTTGAAATCATTGTATATGTTGCTTCTATATAGTCTAAGAAACATATATGCAAAGCATCCAAACAGTACCATTCGCGAATTTATTGTTCTTCATGTTTAAGTGAACAACGAGCCCCATTGATAATCATGAAATGGAAATTATTTGGAATTTTCTACAAGTAGAACAATGAATAGTACAGGTAGACGGGTGAAGTCTTTCTATATATTGCTTCTATATAGTCTAAGAAACATATATGCAAAGCATCCAAACAGTACAATTCGCCAATATTTTGTTCTTCAAGTTTAAGTGAACTACGAGCCCCATTCTTAATCCTTTAAAGGAAATTATTTGTAAATTTCGACAAGTAGCACAATGAATGGAACAGGTAGACGGTTGAAATCTTTGTATATATTGCTTTTATATAGTCTAAGAAACATATATGCAAAGCATCCAAACAGTACAATTCGCCAATTATTTCATCTTCATGTTTAAGTGAACTACGAGCCCCATTGTTAATACTTTAACGGAAATTATTTGTAAATATCGGCAAGTAGAACAATGAATGGAACAGGTAGACGGTTGAAATCTTTGTATATATTGCTTCCATATAGTCTAAGAAACATGTACGCAAAGCATCCAAACAGTAAAATTCGCCAATTTTATGTTCTTCAAGTTTAAGTGAACAATGAGCCCCAATGGTTAATCCTTTATCGGAAATTATTTGTAATTTTCGACAAGTAGAACAATGAATGGAACAGGTAGACGGTTGAAATCTTTGTATATATTGCTTCTATATAATCTAAGAAACATATATGCAAAGTATCCAAACAGTACCATTCGCCAATTTTTTGTTCTTCAAGTTTAAGTGAACAATGAGCCCCATTCTAAATCCTTTAACGGAAATTATTTGTAACTTTCGACAAGTAGAACAATGAATGGAACAGGTAGACGGTTGAAATCTTTGTATATATTGCTTCTATATAGTCTAAGAAACATATATGCAAAGCATCCAAACAGTACCATTCGCCAATTTTTTGTTCTTCAAGTTTAAGTGAACAACGAGCCCCATTGTTAATCCTTCAACGGAAATTATTTGTAAATTTCGACAAGTAGAACAATGAATGGATCATGTAGACGGTTGAAATCATTGTATATATTGCTTCTATATAGTCCACGAAACATATGTGCAAAGCATCCAAACAGTACAATTCGCCAATTTTTTGTTCTTCAAGTTTAAGTGAACTACGAGCCCCATTGTTAATCCTTCAACGGAAATTATTTGTAACTTTCGACAAGTAGAACAATGAATGGAACAGGTAGACGGTTGAAATCATTGTATATATTGCTTCTATATAGTCTAAGAAACATATATGCACAGCATCCAAACAGTACAATTGGCCAATTTATTGTTCTTCAAGTTTAAGTGAACAACGAGCCCCATTGTTAATCCTTTATCGGAAATTATTTGTAAATTTCGACAAGTAGAACAATGAATGGAACAGGTAGACGGTTGAAATCTTTGTATATATTGCTTCTATATAGTCTAAGAAAGATATATGCAAAGTATCCAAACAGTACCATTCGCCAATTTTTTGTTCTTCAAGTTTAAGTGAACAATGAGCCCCATTCTAAATCCTTTAACGGAAATTATTTGTAACTTTCGACAAGTAGAACAATGAATGGAACAGGTAGACTGTTGAAATCATTGTATATATTGCTTCTATATAGTCAAAGAAACATATATGCAAAGCATCCAAACAGTACAATTTGCCAATTTTTTGTTCTTCAAGTTTAAGTGAACTACGAGCCCCATTGTTAATCCTTTAAAGGAAATTATTTGTAAATTTAGACAAGTAGAACAATGAATGGGACAGGTAGACTGTTGAAATCATTTTATATATTGCTTCTATATAGTCTAAGAAACATATATGCAAAGCATCCAAACAGTACAATTCGCCAATTTTTTGTTCTTCAAGTTTAAGTGAACTACGAGCCCCATTGTTAATCCTTTAAAGGAAATTATTTGTAAATTTAGACAAGTAGAACAATGAATGGGACAGGTAGACTGTTGAAATCATTTTATATATTGCTTCTATATAGTCTAAGAAACATATATGCAAAGCATCCAAACAGTACAATTCGCCAATTTTTTGTTCTTCAAGTTTAAGTGAACTACGAGCCCCATTGTTAATACTTTAACGGAAATTATTTGTTACTTTCGACAAGTAGAACAATGAATGGAACAGGTAGACGGTTGAAATCATTGTATATATTGCTTCTATATAGTCAAAGAAACATATATGCAAAGCATCCAAACAGTACAATTTGCCAATTTTTTGTTCTTCAAGTTTAAGTGAACTACGAGCCCCATTGTTAATCCTTTAAAGGAAATTATTTGTAAATTTAGACAAGTAGAACAATGAATGGGACAGGTAGACTGTTGAAATCATTTTATATATTGCTTCTATATAGTCTAAGAAACATATATGCAAAGCATCCAAACAGTACAATTCGCCAATTTAATGTTCTTCAAGTTTAAGTGAATAACGAGCCCCTTTGTTAATCCTTTAAAGGAATTTATTTGTAAATTTCGACAAGTAGAACAATGATTGGAACACGTAGACGGTTGAAATCTTTGAATATATTGCTTCCATATAGTCTAAAAAACATATATCCAAAGCATCCAAACAGTCCCATTCGCCAATTTTTTGTTCTTAAAGTTTAAGTGAACGATGAACCCCATTGTTAATCCTTTAAAGGAAATTATTTGTAAATTTCGACAAGTAGAACAATGAATGGAACAGGTAGACTGTTGAAATCATTGTATATATTGCTTCTATATAGTCAAAGAAACATATATGCAAAGCATCCAAACAGTACAATTTGCCAATTTTTTGTTCTTCAAGTTTAAGTGAACTACGAGCCCCATTGTTAATCCTTTAAAGGAAATTATTTGTAAATTTAGACAAGTAGAACAATGAATGGGACAGGTAGACTGTTGAAATCATTTTATATATTGCTTCTATATAGTCTAAGAAACATATATGCAAAGCATCCAAACAGTACAATTCGCCAATTTTTTGTTCTTCAAGTTTAAGTGAACTACGAGCCCCATTGTTAATACTTTAACGGAAATTATTTGTTACTTTCGACAAGTAGAACAATGAATGGAACAGGTAGACGGTTGAAATCATTGCATATATTGCTTCTATATAGTCTAAGAAACATGTACGCAAAGCATCCATACAGTACCATTCGCCAATTTTTTGTTCTTCAAGTTTAAGTGAACAATGAGCCCCAATGGTTAATCCTTTATCGGAAATTATTTGTAATTTTCGACAAGTAGAACAATGAATGGAACAGGTAGACGGTTGAAATCTTTGTATATATTGCTTCTATATAGTCTATGAAACATATATACAAAGCATCCAAACAGTACAATTCGCGAATTTTTTGTTCTTCATGTTTAAGTGAACAACTAGCCCCATTGTTAATCCTTTAAAGGAAATTATTTGTAATTTTCGACAAGTAGAACAATGATTGGAACACGTAGACGGTTGAAATCATTGTACATATTGCTTCTATATAGTCTAAGAAACATATATGCAAAGCATCCAAACAGTACAATTCGCCAATTTCTTGTTCTTCAAGTTTAGGTAAACTACGATCCCCATTGTCAATACTTTAACGGAAATTATTTGTAACTTGCGACAAGTAGAACAATGAATGGAACAGGTAGACGGTTGAAATCAATATATATATTGCTTCTATATAATCTAAGAAACATATATGCAAACCATCAAAATAGTACCATTCGCCAATTTTTTGTTCTTCAAGTTTAAGTGAACAACGAGCCCCATTGATAATCATGAAACGGAAATTAATTGTAACTTTCTACAAGTAGAACAATGAATAGAACAGGTAGACGGGTGAAATCTTTCAATATATTGCTTCTAAATAGACTAAGAAACATATATGCAAAGCATCCAAACAGAACAATTCGCCAATTGTTTGTTCTTCAAGTTTAAGTGAACTACGAGCCCCATTGTTAATCCTTTAAAGGATATTATTTGTAAGTTTCGACAAGTAGAACAATGAATGGATCAGGTAGACCGTTGAAATCATTGTATGTATGGCTTCTATATAATCTACGAAACATATATGCAAAGCATCCAAACAGTACAATTCCCTAATTTTTTGTTATTCAAGTTTAAGTGAACTACGAGCCCCATTGTTAATCCTTTAACGGATATTAATTGTAACTTTCTACAACTAGAACAATGATTGGAACACGTAGACGGTTGAAATCTTTGTATATATTGCTTCCATATAGCCTAAGAAACATGTACGCAAAGCATCCAAACAGTACCATTCGCCAATTTTTTGTTCTTCAAGTTTAAATGAACAATGAGCCCCAATGGTTAATCCTTTATCGGAGAGTACTTGTAACTTTCGACAAGTAGAACAATGAATGGAACAGGTAGACGGTTGAAATCTTTGTATATATTGCTTCTATATAATCTAAGAAACATAGATTCAAAGCATCCAAACAGTACCATTCGCCAATTTTTTGTTCTTCAAGTTTAAGTGAACTACGAGCCCCATTGTTAGTCCTTTAACGGAAATTGTTTGTAACTTTCGACAAGTAGAACAATGAATGGAACAGGTAGACGGTTGAAATCATTGTATATATTGCTTTAATATAGTCTAAGAAACATATATGCAAAGCATCCAAACAGTACAATTCGCCAATTTTTTGTTCTTCAAGTTTAAGTGAGCAATGAGCCCCAATGGTTAATCCTTTATCGGAAATTACTTGTAACTTTCGACAAGTAGCACAATGAATGGAACAGGTAGACGGTTGAAATCTTTGTATATATTGCTTTAATATAGTCTAAGAAATATATATGCAAAGCATCCAAACAGTACAATTCGCCAATTTTTTGTTCTTCAAGTTTAAGTGAACAATGAGCCCCAATGGTTAATTCTTTATCGGAAATTATTTGTAACTTTCGACAAGTAGCACAATGAATGGAACAGGTAGACGGTTGAAATCTTTGTATATATTGCTTTAATATAGTCTAAGAAACATATATGCAAAGCATCCAAACAGTACAATTCGCTAATTTTTTGTTCTTCAAGTTTAAGTGAACAATGAGCCCCAATTGTTAATCCTTTATCGGAAATTACTTGTTACTTTCGACAAGTAGCACAATGAATGGAACAGGTAGACGGTTGAAATCTTTGCATATATTGCTTCTATATATTCTAAGAAACATAGATTCAAAGCATCCAAACAGTACCATTCGCCAATTTTTTGTTCTTCAAGTTTAAGTGAACAATGAGCCCCAATGGTTAATCCTTTATCGGAAATTATTTGTAATTTTCGACAAGTAGAACAATGAATGGAACAGGTAGACGGTTGAAATCTTTGTATATATTGCTTCTATATAGTCTATGAAACATATATGCAAAGCATCCAAACAGTACAATTCGCCAATTTTTTGTTCTTCAAGTTTAAGTGAACAACGAGCCCCATTGATAATCATGAAACGGAAATTAATTGTAACTTTCTACAAGTAGAACAATGAATAGAACAGGTAGACGGGTGAAATCTTTCAATATATTGCTTCTAAATAGACTAAGAAACATATATGCAAAGCATCCAAACAGAACAATTCGCCAATTGTTTGTTCTTCAAGTTTAAGTGAACTACGAGCCCCATTGTTAATCCTTTAAAGGATATTATTTGTAAGTTTCGACAAGTAGAACAATGAATGGATCAGGTAGACCGTTGAAATCATTGTATATATGGCTTCTATATAATCTACGAAACATATATGCAAAGCATCCAAACAGTACAATTCCCTAATTTTTTGTTATTCAAGTTTAAGTGAACTACGAGCCCCATTGTTAATCCTTTAACGGATATTAATTGTAACTTTCTACAACTAGAACAATGATTGGAACACGTAGACGGTTGAAATCTTTGTATATATTGCTTCCATATAGCCTAAGAAACATGTACGCAAAGCATCCAAACAGTACCATTCGCCAATTTTTTGTTCTTCAAGTTTAAATGAACAATGAGCCCCAATGGTTAATCCTTTATCGGAGAGTACTTGTAACTTTCGACAAGTAGAACAATGAATGGAACAGGTAGACGGTTGAAATCTTTGTATATATTGCTTCTATATAATCTAAGAAACATAGATTCAAAGCATCCAAACAGTACCATTCGCCAATTTTTTGTTCTTCAAGTTTAAGTGAACTACGAGCCCCATTGTTAATACTTTAACGGAAATTATTTGTAACTTTCTACAAGTAGAACAATGAATAGAACAGGTAGACGGGTGAAATCTTTCTATATATTGATTCTATATAGTCTAACAAACATATATGCAAAGCATCCAAACAGTACCATTCGCCAATTTTTTGTTCTTCAAGTTTAAGTGAACTACGAGCCCCATTGTTAGTCCTTTAACGGAAATTGTTTGTAACTTTCGACAAGTAGAACAATGAATGGAACAGGTAGACGGTTGAAATCATTGTATATATTGCTTTAATATAGTCTAAGAAACATATATGCAAAGCATCCAAACAGTACAATTCGCCAATTTTTTGTTCTTCAAGTTTAAGTGAGCAATGAGCCCCAATGGTTAATCCTTTATCGGAAATTACTTGTAACTTTCGACAAGTAGCACAATGAATGGAACAGGTAGACGGTTGAAATCTTTGTATATATTGCTTTAATATAGTCTAAGAAATATATATGCAAAGCATCCAAACAGTACAATTCGCCAATTTTTTGTTCTTCAAGTTTAAGTGAACAATAAGCCCCAATGGTTAATCCTTTATCGGAGAGTACTTGTAACTTTCGACAAGTAGAACAATGAATGGAACAGGTAGACGGTTGAAATCTTTGTATATATTGCTTCTATATAATCTAAGAAACATAGATTCAAAGCATCCAAACAGTACCATTCGCCAATTTTTTGTTCTTCAAGTTTAAGTGAACTACGAGCCCCATTGTTAATACTTTAACGGAAATTATTTGTAACTTTCTACAAGTAGAACAATGAATAGAACAGGTAGACGGGTGAAATCTTTCTATATATTGATTCTATATAGTCTAACAAACATATATGCAAAGCATCCAAACAGTACCATTCGCCAATTTTTTGTTCTTCAAGTTTAAGTGAACTACGAGCCCCATTGTTAGTCCTTTAACGGAAATTGTTTGTAACTTTCGACAAGTAGAACAATGAATGGAACAGGTAGACGGTTGAAATCATTGTATATATTGCTTTAATATAGTCTAAGAAACATATATGCAAAGCATCCAAACAGTACAATTCGCCAATTTTTTGTTCTTCAAGTTTAAGTGAGCAATGAGCCCCAATGGTTAATCCTTTATCGGAAATTACTTGTAACTTTCGACAAGTAGCACAATGAATGGAACAGGTAGACGCTTGAAATCTTTGTATATATTGCTTTAATATAGTCTAAGAAATATATATGCAAAGCATCCAAACAGTACAATTCGCCAATTTTTTGTTCTTCAAGTTTAAGTGAACAATGAGCCCCAATGGTTAATTCTTTATCGGAAATTATTTGTAACTTTCGACAAGTAGCACAATGAATGGAACAGGTAGACGGTTGAAATCTTTGTATATATTGCTTTAATATAGTCTAAGAAACATATATGCAAAGCATCCAAACAGTACAATACGCTAATTTTTTGTTCTTCAAGTTTAAGTGAACAATGAGCCCCAATTGTTAATCCTTTATCGGAAATTACTTGTAACTTTCGACAAGTAGCACAATGAATGGAACAGGTAGACGGTTGAAATCTTTGCATATATTGCTTCTATATATTCTAAGAAACATAGATTCAAAGCATCCAAACAGTACCATTCGCCAATTTTTTGTTCTTCAAGTTTAAGTGAACAATGAGCCCCAATGGTTAATCCTTTATCGGAAATTATTTGTAATTTTCGACAAGTAGAACAATGAATGGAACAGGTAGACGGTTGAAATCTTTGTATATATTGCTTCTATATAGTCTATGAAACATATATGCAAAGCATCCAAACAGTACAATTCGCCAATTTTTTGTTCTTCAAGTTTAAGTGAACAACGAGCCCCATTGATAATCATGAATCGGAAATTAATTGTAACTTTCTACAAGTAGAACAATGAATAGAACAGGTAGACGGGTGAAATCTTTCAATATATTGCTTCTAAATAGACTAAGAAACATATATGCAAAGCATCCAAACAGAACAATTCGCCAATTGTTTGTTCTTCAAGTTTAAGTGAACTACGAGCCCCATTGTTAATCCTTTAAAGGATATTATTTGTAAGTTTCGACAAGTAGAACAATGAATGGATCAGGTAGACCGTTGAAATCATTGTATATATGGCTTCTATATAATCTACGAAACATATATGCAAAGCATCCAAACAGTACAATTCCCTAATTTTTTGTTATTCAAGTTTAAGTGAACTACGAGCCCCATTGTTAATCCTTTAACGGATATTAATTGTAACTTTCTACAACTAGAACAATGATTGGAACACGTAGACGGTTGAAATCTTTGTATATATTGCTTCCATATAGCCTAAGAAACATGTACGCAAAGCATCCAAACAGTACCATTCGCCAATTTTTTGTTCTTCAAGTTTAAATGAACAATGAGCCCCAATGGTTAATCCTTTATCGGAGAGTACTTGTAACTTTCGACAAGTAGAACAATGAATGGAACAGGTAGACGGTTGAAATCTTTGTATATATTGCTTCTATATAATCTAAGAAACATAGATTCAAAGCATCCAAACAGTACCATTCGCCAATTTTTTGTTCTTCAAGTTTAAGTGAACTACGAGCCCCATTGTTAATACTTTAACGGAAATTATTTGTAACTTTCTACAAGTAGAACAATGAATAGAACAGGTAGACGGGTGAAATCTTTCTATATATTGATTCTATATAGTCTAACAAACATATATGCAAAGCATCCAAACAGTACCATTCGCCAATTTTTTGTTCTTCAAGTTTAAGTGAACTACGAGCCCCATTGTTAGTCCTTTAACGGAAATTGTTTGTAACTTTCGACAAGTAGAACAATGAATGGAACAGGTAGACGGTTGAAATCATTGTATATATTGCTTTAATATAGTCTAAGAAACATATATGCAAAGCATCCAAACAGTACAATTCGCCAATTTTTTGTTCTTCAAGTTTAAGTGAGCAATGAGCCCCAATGGTTAATCCTTTATCGGAAATTACTTGTAACTTTCGACAAGTAGCACAATGAATGGAACAGGTAGACGGTTGAAATCTTTGTATATATTGCTTTAATATAGTCTAAGAAATATATATGCAAAGCATCCAAACAGTACAATTCGCCAATTTTTTGTTCTTCAAGTTTAAGTGAACAATGAGCCCCAATGGTTAATTCTTTATCGGAAATTATTTGTAACTTTCGACAAGTAGCACAATGAATGGAACAGGTAGACGGTTGAAATCTTTGTATATATTGCTTTAATATAGTCTAAGAAACATATATGCAAAGCATCCAAACAGTACAATTCGCTAATTTTTTGTTCTTCAAGTTTAAGTGAACAATGAGCCCCAATTGTTAATCCTTTATCGGAAATTACTTGTAACTTTCGACAAGTAGCACAATGAATGGAACAGGTAGACGGTTGAAATCTTTGCATATATTGCTTCTATATATTCTAAGAAACATAGATTCAAAGCATCCAAACAGTACCATTCGCCAATTTTTTGTTCTTCAAGTTTAAGTGAACAATGAGCCCCAATGGTTAATCCTTTATCGGAAATTATTTGTAATTTTCGACAAGTAGAACAATGAATGGAACAGGTAGACGGTTGAAATCTTTGTATATATTGCTTCTATATAGTCTATGAAACATATATGCAAAGCATCCAAACAGTACAATTCGCCAATTTTTTGTTCTTCAAGTTTAAGTGAACAACGAGCCCCATTGATAATCATGAATCGGAAATTAATTGTAACTTTCTACAAGTAGAACAATGAATAGAACAGGTAGACGGGTGAAATCTTTCAATATATTGCTTCTAAATAGACTAAGAAACATATATGCAAAGCATCCAAACAGAACAATTCGCCAATTGTTTGTTCTTCAAGTTTAAGTGAACTACGAGCCCCATTGTTAATCCTTTAAAGGATATTATTTGTAAGTTTCGACAAGTAGAACAATGAATGGATCAGGTAGACCGTTGAAATCATTGTATATATGGCTTCTATATAATCTACGAAACATATATGCAAAGCATCCAAACAGTACAATTCCCTAATTTTTTGTTATTCAAGTTTAAGTGAACTACGAGCCCCATTGTTAATCCTTTAACGGATATTAATTGTAACTTTCTACAACTAGAACAATGATTGGAACACGTAGACGGTTGAAATCTTTGTATATATTGCTTCCATATAGCCTAAGAAACATGTACGCAAAGCATCCAAACAGTACCATTCGCCAATTTTTTGTTCTTCAAGTTTAAATGAACAATGAGCCCCAATGGTTAATCCTTTATCGGAGAGTACTTGTAACTTTCGACAAGTAGAACAATGAATGGAACAGGTAGACGGTTGAAATCTTTGTATATATTGCTTCTATATAATCTAAGAAACATAGATTCAAAGCATCCAAACAGTACCATTCGCCAATTTTTTGTTCTTCAAGTTTAAGTGAACTACGAGCCCCATTGTTAATACTTTAACGGAAATTATTTGTAACTTTCTACAAGTAGAACAATGAATAGAACAGGTAGACGGGTGAAATCTTTCTATATATTGATTCTATATAGTCTAACAAACATATATGCAAAGCATCCAAACAGTACCATTCGCCAATTTTTTGTTCTTCAAGTTTAAGTGAACTACGAGCCTCATTGTTAGTCCTTTAACGGAAATTGTTTGTAACTTTCGACAAGTAGAACAATGAATGGAACAGGTAGACGGTTGAAATCATTGTATATATTGCTTTAATATAGTCTAAGAAACATATATGCAAAGCATCCAAACAGTACAATTCGCCAATTTTTTGTTCTTCAAGTTTAAGTGAGCAATGAGCCCCAATGGTTAATCCTTTATCGGAAATTACTTGTAACTTTCGACAAGTAGCACAATGAATGGAACAGGTAGACGGTTGAAATCTTTGTATATATTGCTTTAATATAGTCTAAGAAATATATATGCAAAGCATCCAAACAGTACAATTCGCCAATTTTTTGTTCTTCAAGTTTAAGTGAACAATGAGCCCCAATGGTTAATTCTTTATCGGAAATTATTTGTAACTTTCGACAAGTAGCACAATGAATGGAACAGGTAGACGGTTGAAATCTTTGTATATATTGCTTTAATATAGTCTAAGAAACATATATGCAAAGCATCCAAACAGTACAATTCGCTAATTTTTTGTTCTTCAAGTTTAAGTGAACAATGAGCCCCAATTGTTAATCCTTTATCGGAAATTACTTGTAACTTTCGACAAGTAGCACAATGAATGGAACAGGTAGACGGTTGAAATCTTTGCATATATTGCTTCTATATATTCTAAGAAACATAGATTCAAAGCATCCAAACAGTACCATTCGCCAATTTTTTGTTCTTCAAGTTTAAGTGAACAATGAGCCCCAATGGTTAATCCTTTAAAGGATATTATTTGTAAGTTTCGACAAGTAGAACAATGAATGGATCAGGTAGACCGTTGAAATCTTTGTATATATTGCTTCTATATAGTCTATGAAACATATATGCAAAGCATCCAAACAGTACAATTCGCCAATTTATTGTTCTTCAAGTTTAAGTGAACTACGAGCCCCATTGTTAATACTGTAACGGATATTATTTGTTACTTTCGACAAGTAGAACAATGAATGGAACAGGTAGACGATTGAAATCATTGTATATATTGATTCTATATAGTCTAAGAAACATATATGCAAAGCATCCAAACAGTACAATTCGCCAATTTCTTGTTCTTCAAGTTTAAGTAAACTACGATCCCCATTGTTAATCCCTTAACGGAAATTATTTGTAATTTTCGACAAGTAGAACAATGAATGGAACAGGTAGACGGTTGAAATCTTTGTATATATTGCTTCTATATAGTCTATGAAACATATATGCAAAGCATCCAAACAGTACAATTCGCCAATTTATTGTTCTTCAAGTTTAAGTGAACTACGAGCCCCATTGTTAATACTGTAACGGATATTATTTGTTACTTTCGACAAGTAGAACAATGAATGGAACAGGTAGACGGTTGAAATCATTGTATATATTGCTTCTATATAGTCTAAGAAACATGTACGCAAAGCATCCAAACAGTACCATTCGCCAATTTTTTGTTCTTCAAGTTTAAGTGAACTACGAGCCCCATTGTTAATCCTTTAAAGGAAATTATTTGTAAATTTCGACTAGTAGAACAATGAATGGAACAGGTAGACTGTTGAATTCATTGTATATATTGCTGCTATATAGTCTAAGAAACATATATGCATAGCGTCCAAACAGTACAATTCGCCAATTTTTTGCTCTTCAAGTTTAAGTGAACTACGAGCCCCATTGTTAATCCTTTAAAGGAAATTATTTGTAAATTTCGGCAAGTAGAACAATGAATGGAATAGGTAGACGATTGAAATCATTGTATATATTGATTCTATATAGTCTAAGAAACATATATGCAAAGCATCCAAACAGTACAATTCGCCAATTTCTTGTTCTTCAAGTTTAGGTAAACTACGATCCCCATTGTTAATCCCTTAACGGAAATTATTTGTAACTTTCGACAAGTAGAACAATGAATGGAACAGGTAGACGGTTGAAATCATTGTATATATTGCTTCTATATAGTCTAAGAAACATATCTGCAAATCATCCAAACAGTACAATTCGCCAATTATTTGATTTTCAAGTTTAAGTGAACTACGAGCCCCATTGTCAATACTTTAACGGAAATTATTTGTAACTTGCGACAAGTAGAACAATGAATGGAACAGGTAGACGGTTGAAATCAATATATATATTGCTTCTATATAATCTAAGAAACATATATGCAAACCATCAAAATAGTACCATTCGCCAATTTTTTGTTCTTCAAGTTTAAGTGAACAACGAGCCCCATTGATAATCATGAAACGGAAATTAATTGTAACTTTCTACAAGTAGAACAATGAATAGAACAGGTAGACGGGTGAAATCTTTCAATATATTGCTTCTAAATAGACTAAGAAACATATATGCAAAGCATCCAAACAGAACAATTCGCCAATTGTTTGTTCTTCAAGTTTAAGTGAACTACGAGCCCCATTGTTAATCCTTTAAAGGATATTATTTGTAAGTTTCGACAAGTAGAACAATGAATGGATCAGGTAGACCGTTGAAATCATTGTATATATGGCTTCTATATAATCTACGAAACATATATGCAAAGCATCCAAACAGTACAATTCCCTAATTTTTTGTTATTCAAGTTTAAGTGAACTACGAGCCCCATTGTTAATCCTTTAACGGATATTAATTGTAACTTTCTACAACTAGAACAATGATTGGAACACGTAGACGGTTGAAATCTTTGTATATATTGCTTCCATATAGCCTAAGAAACATGTACGCAAAGCATCCAAACAGTACCATTCGCCAATTTTTTGTTCTTCAAGTTTAAATGAACAATGAGCCCCAATGGTTAATCCTTTATCGGAGAGTACTTGTAACTTTCGACAAGTAGAACAATGAATGGAACAGGTAGACGGTTGAAATCTTTGTATATATTGCTTCTATATAATCTAAGAAACATAGATTCAAAGCATCCAAACAGTACCATTCGCCAATTTTTTGTTCTTCAAGTTTAAGTGAACTACGAGCCCCATTGTTAATACTTTAACGGAAATTATTTGTAACTTTCTACAAGTAGAACAATGAATAGAACAGGTAGACGGGTGAAATCTTTCTATATATTGATTCTATATAGTCTAACAAACATATATGCAAAGCATCCAAACAGTACCATTCGCCAATTTTTTGTTCTTCAAGTTTAAGTGAACTACGAGCCCCATTGTTAGTCCTTTAACGGAAATTGTTTGTAACTTTCGACAAGTAGAACAATGAATGGAACAGGTAGACGGTTGAAATCATTGTATATATTGCTTTAATATAGTCTAAGAAACATATATGCAAAGCATCCAAACAGTACAATTCGCCAATTTTTTGTTCTTCAAGTTTAAGTGAGCAATGAGCCCCAATGGTTAATCCTTTATCGGAAATTACTTGTAACTTTCGACAAGTAGCACAATGAATGGAACAGGTAGACGGTTGAAATCTTTGTATATATTGCTTTAATATTGTCTAAGAAATATATATGCAAAGCATCCAAACAGTACAATTCGCCAATTTTTTGTTCTTCAAGTTTAAGTGAACAATGAGCCCCAATGGTTAATTCTTTATCGGAAATTATTTGTAACTTTCGACAAGTAGCACAATGAATGGAACAGGTAGACGGTTGAAATCTTTGTATATATTGCTTTAATATAGTCTAAGAAACATATATGCAAAGCATCCAAACAGTACAATTCGCTAATTTTTTGTTCTTCAAGTTTAAGTGAACAATGAGCCCCAATTGTTAATCCTTTATCGGAAATTACTTGTAACTTTCGACAAGTAGCACAATGAATGGAACAGGTAGACGGTTGAAATCTTTGCATATATTGCTTCTATATATTCTAAGAAACATAGATTCAAAGCATCCAAACAGTACCATTCGCCAATTTTTTGTTCTTCAAGTTTAAGTGAACTACGAGCCCCATTGTTAATCCTTTAAAGGAAATTATTTGTAAATTTCGACTAGTAGAACAATGAATGGAACAGGTAGACTGTTGAATTCATTGTATATATTGCTGCTATATAGTCTAAGAAACATATATGCATAGCGTCCAAACAGTACAATTCGCCAATTTTTTGCTCTTCAAGTTTAAGTGAACTACGAGCCCCATTGTTAATCCTTTAAAGGAAATTATTTGTAAATTTCGGCAAGTAGAACAATGAATGGAATAGGTAGACGATTGAAATCATTGTATATATTGATTCTATATAGTCTAAGAAACATATATGCAAAGCATCCAAACAGTACAATTCGCCAATTTCTTGTTCTTCAAGTTTAAGTAAACTACGATCCCCATTGTTAATCCCTTAACGGAAATTATTTGTAACTTTCGACAAGTAGAACAATGAATGGAACAGGTAGACGGTTGAAATCATTGTATATATTGCTTCTATATAGTCTAAGAAACATATCTGCAAATCATCCAAACAGTACAATTCGCCAATTATTTGATTTTCAAGTTTAAGTGAACTACGAGCCCCATTGTCAATACTTTAACGGAAATTATTTGTAACTTGCGACAAGTAGAACAATGAATGGAACAGGTAGACGGTTGAAATCAATATATATATTGCTTCTATATAATCTAAGAAACATATATGCAAACCATCAAAACAGTACCATTCGCCAATTTTTTGTTCTTCAAGTTTAAGTGAACAACGAGCCCCATTGATAATCATGAAACGGAAATTAATTGTAACTTTCTACAAGTAGAACAATGAATAGAACAGGTAGACGGGTGAAATCTTTCTATATATTGCTTCTAAATAGACTAAGAAACATATATGCAAAGCATCCAAACAGAACAATTCTCCAATTGTTTGTTCTTCAAGTTTAAGTGAACTACGAGCCCCATTGTTAATCCTTTAAAGGATATTATTTGTAAGTTTCGACA
Source organism: Cerceris ruficornis (assembly GCA_963989415.1). Classification (NCBI taxonomy): domain Eukaryota; kingdom Metazoa; phylum Arthropoda; class Insecta; order Hymenoptera; family Crabronidae; genus Cerceris; species Cerceris ruficornis. Next base: position 230,698 of record CAXDIW010000174.1, read on the forward strand.
AGTATAACAATGAATGGATCAGGTAGACGGTTGAAATCATTGTATATATGGCTTCTATATAATCTACGAAACTTATATGCAAAGCATCCAAACAGTACAATTCGCTAATTTTTTGTTCTTCAAGTTTAAGTGAACAACGAGCCCCATTGATAATCATGAAACGGAAATTATTTGTAACTTTCTACAAGTAGAACAATGAATAGAACAGGTAGACTGTTAAAATCTTTGTATATGATGCTTCTATATAGTCTAAGAAACATATATGCATAGCGTCCAAACAGTACAATTCGCCAATTTTTTGCTCTTCAAGTTTAAGTGAACTACGAGCCCCATTGTTAATCTTTTAAAGGAAATTATTTGTAAATTTCGGCAAGTAGAACAATGAATGGAATAGGTAGACGGTTGAAATCATTGTATATATTGCTTCTATATAGTCTAAGAAACATATCTGCAAATCATCCAAACAGTACAATTCGCCAATTATTTGATCTTCAAGTTTAAGTGAACTACGAGCCCCATTGTTAATACTTTACCGGAAATTATTTGTAACTTGCGACAAGTAGAACAATGAATGGAACAGGTAGACGGTTGAAATCAATGTATATATTGCTTCTATATAATCTAAGAAACATATATGCAAACCATCAAAACAGTAAAATTCGCCAATTTTTTGTTCTTCAAGTTTAAGTGAACAACGAGCCCCATTGATAATCATGAAACGGAAATTATTTGTAACTTTCTACAAGTAGAACAATGAATAGAACAGGTAGACTGTTAAAATCTTTGTATATGATGCTTCTATATAGTCTAAGAAACCTATATGCAAAGCATCCAAACAGTACAATTCGCCAATTTTTTGTTCTTCAAGTTTAAGTGAGCAATGAGCCCCAATGGTTAATCCTTTATCGGAAATTACTTGTAACTTTCGACAAGTAGCACAATGAATGGAACAGGTAGACGGTTGAAATCTTTGTATATATTGCTTTAATATTGTCTAAGAAATATATATGCAAAGCATCCAAACAGTACAATTCGCCAATTTTTTGTTCTTCAAGTTTAAGTGAACAATGAGCCCCAATGGTTAATTCTTTATCGGAAATTATTTGTAACTTTCGACAAGTAGCACAATGAATGGAACAGGTAGACGGTTGAAATCTTTGTATATATTGCTTTAATATAGTCTAAGAAACATATATGCAAAGCATCCAAACAGTACAATTCGCTAATTTTTTGTTCTTCAAGTTTAAGTGAACAATGAGCCCCAATTGTTAATCCTTTATCGGAAATTACTTGTAACTTTCGACAAGTAGCACAATGAATGGAACAGGTAGACGGTTGAAATCTTTGCATATATTGCTTCTATATATTCTAAGAAACATAGATTCAAAGCATCCAAACAGTACCATTCGCCAATTTTTTGTTCTTCAAGTTTAAGTGAACTACGAGCCCCATTGTTAATCCTTTAAAGGAAATTATTTGTAAATTTCGACTAGTAGAACAATGAATGGAACAGGTAGACTGTTGAATTCATTGTATATATTGCTGCTATATAGTCTAAGAAACATATATGCATAGCGTCCAAACAGTACAATTCGCCAATTTTTTGCTCTTCAAGTTTAAGTGAACTACGAGCCCCATTGTTAATCCTTTAAAGGAAATTATTTGTAAATTTCGGCAAGTAGAACAATGAATGGAATAGGTAGACGATTGAAATCATTGTATATATTGATTCTATATAGTCTAAGAAACATATATGCAAAGCATCCAAACAGTACAATTCGCCAATTTCTTGTTCTTCAAGTTTAAGTAAACTACGATCCCCATTGTTAATCCCTTAACGGAAATTATTTGTAACTTTCGACAAGTAGAACAATGAATGGAACAGGTAGACGGTTGAAATCATTGTATATATTGCTTCTATATAGTCTAAGAAACATATCTGCAAATCATCCAAACAGTACAATTCGCCAATTATTTGATTTTCAAGTTTAAGTGAACTACGAGCCCCATTGTCAATACTTTAACGGAAATTATTTGTAACTTGCGACAAGTAGAACAATGAATGGAACAGGTAGACGGTTGAAATCAATATATATATTGCTTCTATATAATCTAAGAAACATATATGCAAACCATCAAAACAGTACCATTCGCCAATTTTTTGTTCTTCAAGTTTAAGTGAACAACGAGCCCCATTGATAATCATGAAACGGAAATTAATTGTAACTTTCTACAAGTAGAACAATGAATAGAACAGGTAGACGGGTGAAATCTTTCTATATATTGCTTCTAAATAGACTAAGAAACATATATGCAAAGCATCCAAACAGAACAATTCTCCAATTGTTTGTTCTTCAAGTTTAAGTGAACTACGAGCCCCATTGTTAATCCTTTAAAGGATATTATTTGTAAGTTTCGACAAGTATAACAATGAATGGATCAGGTAGACGGTTGAAATCATTGTATATATGGCTTCTATATAATCTACGAAACTTATATGCAAAGCATCCAAACAGTACAATTCGCTAATTTTTTGTTCTTCAAGTTTAAGTGAACAACGAGCCCCATTGATAATCATGAAACGGAAATTATTTGTAACTTTCTACAAGTAGAACAATGAATAGAACAGGTAGACTGTTAAAATCTTTGTATATGATGCTTCTATATAGTCTAAGAAACATATATGCATAGCGTCCAAACAGTACAATTCGCCAATTTTTTGCTCTTCAAGTTTAAGTGAACTACGAGCCCCATTGTTAATCTTTTAAAGGAAATTATTTGTAAATTTCGGCAAGTAGAACAATGAATGGAATAGGTAGACGGTTGAAATCATTGTATATATTGCTTCTATATAGTCTAAGAAACATATCTGCAAATCATCCAAACAGTACAATTCGCCAATTATTTGATCTTCAAGTTTAAGTGAACTACGAGCCCCATTGTTAATACTTTACCGGAAATTATTTGTAACTTGCGACAAGTAGAACAATGAATGGAACAGGTAGACGGTTGAAATCAATGTATATATTGCTTCTATATAATCTAAGAAACATATATGCAAACCATCAAAACAGTAAAATTCGCCAATTTTTTGTTCTTCAAGTTTAAGTGAACAACGAGCCCCATTGATAATCATGAAACGGAAATTATTTGTAACTTTCTACAAGTAGAACAATGAATAGAACAGGTAGACTGTTAAAATCTTTGTATATGATGCTTCTATATAGTCTAAGAAACCTATATGCAAAGCATCCAAACAGTACAATTCGCCAATTTTTTGTTCTTCAAGTTTAAGTGAACAACGAGCCCCATTGATAATCATGAAACGGAAATTAATTGTAACTTTCTACAAGTAGAACAATGATTGGAACACGTAGACGGTTGAAATCTTTGTATATATTGCTTCTATATAGTCTAAGAAATATATATGCAAAGCATCCAAACAGTACCATTCGCCAATTTTTTGTTCTTCAAGTTTAAGTGAACAATGAGCCCCATTGTTAATCCTTTAACGGAAATTAATTGTAACTTTCTACAAGTAGAACAATGATTGGAACAAGTAGACGGTTGAAATCATTGTATATATTGCTTCTATATAGTCTGAGAAACACATATGCAAAGCATCCAAGCAGTACAATTCGCCAATTTAATGTTCTTCAAGTTTAAGTGAACAACGAGCCCCATTGTTAATGCTTTAAAGGAAATTATTTGTAAACTTCGACAAGTAGAACATTGATTGGAACACGTAGACGGTTGAAATCTTTGTATATATTCCTTCTATATAGTCTGAGAAACACATATGCAAAGCATCCAAACAGTACAATTCGCCAATTTTTTGTTCTTCAAGTTTAAGTGAACAACGAGCCCCATTCTTAATCCTTTAAAGGAAATTATTTGTATCTTTCGACAAGTAGAACAATGAATGGAACACGTAGACGGTTGAAATCTTTGTATATATTGCTTCTATATAGTCTAAGAAACCTATATGCAAAGCATCTAAACAGTGACATTCGCGAATTTATTGTTCTTCAAGTTTAAGTGAACAACGAGCCCCATTGATAATCCTTTAACGGAAATTATTTGTAACTTTCGACAAGAAGAACAATGAATGGAACAGGTAGACGGATAAAATCTTTGTATATATTTCTTCTATATAGGCTAAGAAATATATATGCAAAGCATCGAAACAGTACAGTTCGCCAATTTTTTGTTCTTCAAGTTTAAGTGAACTACGAGACCCATTGTTAATCCTTTAAAGGAAATTATTTGTAAATTTCGACAAGAAGAACAATGAATGGAACAGGTAGACGGTTGAAATCTTTGTATATGTTGCTTCTATATAGTGTAAGAAACCTATACGCATAGCATCCAAACAGTACAATTCGCCAATTTTTTGTTCTTCAAGTTTAAGTGAACAACGAGCCCCATTGATAATCATGAAACGGAAATTATTTGTAACTTTCTACAAGTAGAACAATGAATGGAACAGGTAGACGGTTGAATTCTTTGTATATATTGCTTCTATATAGTCTATGAAACATATATGCAAAGCACCCAAACAGTACAGTTCGCCAATTTTTTGTTCTTCAAGTTTAAGTGAACTACGAGACCCATTGTTAATCCTTTAAAGGAAATTATTTGTAAATTTCGACAAGTAGAACAATGAATGGAACAGGTAGACGGTTGAAAACTTTGTATATGTTGCTTCTATATAGTCTAAGAAACCTATATGCAAAGCATCTAAACAGTGACATTCGCCAATTTATTGTTCTTCAAGTTTAAGTGAACAACGAGCCCCATTGATAATCCTTTAACGGAAATTATTTGTAACTTTCGACAAGAAGAACAATGAATGGAACAGGTAGACGGATAAAATCTTTGTATATATTGCTTCTATATAATCTAAGAAACATATATGCAAAGCATCCAAACAGTACCATTCGCCAATTTTTTGTTCTTCAAGTTTAAGTGAACTACGAGCCCCATTGTTAATCCTTTAAAGGAAATTATTTGTAAATTTCGACAAGTAGCACAATGAATGGAACAGGTAGACGGTTGAAATCTTTGTATATATTGCTTTTATATAGTCTAAGAAACATATATGCAAAGCATCCAAACAGTACAATTCGCCAATTATTTCATCTTCATGTTTAAGTGAACTACGAGCCCCATTGTTAATACTTTAACGGAAATTATTTGTAAATATCGGCAAGTAGAACAATGAATGGAACAGGTAGACGGTTGAAATCTTTGTATATATTGCTTCCATATAGTCTAAGAAACATGTACGCAAAGCATCCAAACAGTAAAATTCGCCAATTTTATGTTCTTCAAGTTTAAGTGAACAATGAGCCCCAATGGTTAATCCTTCAACGGAAATTATTTGTAAATTTCGACAAGTAGAACAATGAATGGATCATGTAGACGGTTGAAATCATTGTATATATTGCTTCTATATAGTCCACGAAACATATATGCAAAGCATCCAAACAGTACAATTCGCCAATTTTTTGTTCTTCAAGTTTAAGTGAACAATGAGCCCCAATGGTTAATCCTTTATCGGAAATTATTTGTAATTTTCGACAAGTAGAACAATGAATGGAACAGGTAGACGGTTGAAATCTTTGTATATATTGCTTCTATATAATCTAAGAAACATATATGCAAAGCATCCAAACAGTACCATTCGCCAATTTTTTGTACTCCAACTTTAAGTGAACAACAAGCCCCATTGATAATCATGAAACGGAAATTATTTGTAACTTTCTACAAGTAGAACAATGAATAGTACAGGTAGACGGGTGAAATCTTTCTATATATTGCTTCTAAATAGTCTACGAAACATATATGCAAAGCATCCAAACAGTACAATTCGCCAATTTTTTGTTCTTCAAGTTTAAGTGAACTACGAGCCCCATTGTTAATCCTTCATCGGAAATTATTTCTAACTTTCGACAAGTAGAACAATGAATGGAACAGGTAGACGATTGAAATTATTGTATATATTGCTTCTATATAGTCTAAGAAACATATATGCAAAGCATCCAAAGAGTACAGTTCGCCAAATTTTTGTTCTTCAAGTTTAAGTGAACAATGAGCCCAATTCTAAATCCTTTAACGGAAATTATTTGTAACTTTCGACAAGTAGAACAATGAATGGAACAGGTAGACGGTTGAATTCTTTGTATATATTGCTTCTATATAGTCTATGAAACATATATGCAAAGCACCCAAACAGTACAGTTCGCCAATTTTTTGTTCTTCAAGTTTAAGTGAACTACGAGACCCATTGTTAATCCTTTATCGGAAATTATTTGTAATTTTCGACAAGTAGAACAATGAATGGAACAGGTAGACGGTTGAAATCTTTGTATATATTGCTTCTATATAATCTAAGAAACATATATGCAAAGCATCCAAACAGTACCATTCGCCAATTTTTTGTTCTTCAAGTTTAAGTGAACAACGAGCCCCATTGATAATCATGAAACGGAAATTATTTGTAAGTTTCTACAAGTAGAACAATGAATAGAACAGGTAGACGGTTGAAATCTTTGTATATATTGCTTCCATATAGTCTAAGAAACATGTACGCAAAGCATCCAAACAGTACCATTCGCCAATTTTGTGTTCTTCAAGTTTAAGTGAACAATGAGCCCCAATGGTTAATCCTTTATCGGAAATTATTTGTAACTTGCGACAAGTAGAACAATGAGTGGAACAGGTAGACGGTTGAAATCAATGTATATATTGCTTCTATATAGTCTAAGAAACATATATGCAAAGCATCCAAACAGTACCATTCGCCAATTTTTTGTTCTTCAAGTTTAAGTGAACAATGAGCCCCAATGGTTAATCCTTTATCGGAAATTATTTGTAATTTTCGACAAGTAGAACAATGAATGGAACAGGTAGACGGTTGAAATCTTTCTATATATTGCTTCTATATAATCTAAGAAACATATATGCAAAGCATCCAAACAGTACAATTCGCCAATTTTTTGTTCTTCAAGTTTAAGTGAACTACGAGCCCCATTGTTAATCCTTTAAAGGAAATTATTTGTAAATTTCGACAAGTAGCACAATGAATGGAACAGGTAGACGGTTGAAATCTTTGTATATATTGCTTCTATATAGTCTAAGAAACATATATGCAAAGCATCCAAACAGTACAATTCGCCAATTTTTTGTTCTTCAAGTTTAAGCGAACTACGAGCCCCATTGTTAATCCTTTAAAGGAAATTATTTGTAAATTTCGACAAGTAGAACAGTGAATGTATCAGGTAGACGGTTGAAATCATTGCATATATTGCTTCTATATAGCCTACGAAACATATATGCAAAGCATCCAAACAGTACAATTCGCCAATTTTTTGTTCTTCAAGTTTAAGTGAACTACGAGCCCCATTGTTAATCCTTTAAAGGAAATTATTTGTAAATTTCGACAAGTAGCACAATGAATGGAACAGGTAGACGGTTGAAATCTTTGTATATATTGCTTCTATATAGTCTAAGAAACATATATGCAAAGCATCCAAACAGTACAATTCGCCAATTTTTTGTTCTTCAAGTTTAAGTAAACAATGAGCCCCAATGGTTAATCCTTTATCGGAAATTATTTGTAACTTTCGACAAGTAGAACAATGAATGGAACAGGTAGACGCTTGAAATCTTTGTTTATATTGCTTCTATATAGTCTAAGAAACATATATGCAAAGCATCCAAACAGTACAATTCGACAATTTTTTGTTCTTCAAGTTTAGTGAACAATGAGCCCCAATGGTTAATCCTTTATCGGAAATTATTTGTAATTTTCGACAAGTAGAACAATGAATGGAACAGGTAGACGGTTGATATCTTTGTATATATTGCTTCTATATAATCTAAGAAACATATATGCAAAGCATCCAAACAGTACAATTCGCCAATTATTTCATCTTCATGTTTAAGTGAACTACGAGCCCCATTGTTAATCCTTCATCGGAAATTATTTCTAACTTTCGACAAGTAGAACAATGAATGGAACAGGTAGACGGTTGAAATTATTGTATATATTGCTTCTATATAGTCTAAGAAACATATATGCAAAGCATCCAAAGAGTACAGTTCGCCAAATTTTTGTTCTTCAAGTTTAAGTGAACAATGAGCCCAATTCTAAATCCTTTAACGGAAATTATTTGTAACTTTCGACAAGTAGAACAATGAATGGAACAGGTAGACGGTTGAATTCTTTGTATATATTGCTTCTATATAGTCTATGAAACATATATGCAAAGCACCCAAACAGTACAGTTCGCCAATTTTTTGTTCTTCAAGTTTAAGTGAACTACGAGACCCATTGTTAATCCTTTATCGGAAATTATTTGTAATTTTCGACAAGTAGAACAATGAATGGAACAGGTAGACGGTTGATATCTTTGTATATATTGCTTCTATATAATCTAAGAAACATATATGCAAAGCATCCAAACAGTACAATTCGCCAATTATTTCTTCTTCATGTTTAAGTGAACTACGAGCCCCATTGTTAATACTTTAACGGAAATTATTTGTAAATATCGGCAAGTAGAACAATGAATGGAACAGGTAGACGGTTGAAATCTTTGTATATGTTGCTTCCATATAGTCTAAGAAACATGTACGCAAAGCATCCAAACAGTACCATTCGCCAATTTTATGTTCTTCAAGTTTAAGTGAACAATGAGCCCCAATGGTTAATCCTTTATCGGAAATTATTTGTAATTTTCGACAAGTAGAACAATGAATGGAACAGGTAGACGGTTGAAATCTTTGTATATATTGCTTCTATATAATCTAAGAAACATATATGCAAAGCATCCAAACAGTACCATTCGCCAATTTTGTGTTCTTCAAGTTTAAGTGAACAATGAGCCCCAATGGTTAATCCTTTATCGGAAATTATTTGTAATTTTCGACAAGTAGAACAATGAATGGAACAGGTAGACGGTTGAAATCATTGTATATATTGCTTCTATATAGTCTAAGAAACATATATGCAAAGCATCCAAACAGTACCATTCGCCAATTTTTTGTTCTTCAAGTTTAAGTGAACAATGAGCCCCATTGTTAATCCTTTATAGGAAATTATTTGTAACTTTCGACCAGCAGAACAATGAATGGAACTGGTAGACGGTTGAAATCTTTTTATATATTGCTTCTATATAGTCTAAGAAACATATATGCAAAGCATCCAAACAGTACAATTCGCCAATTATTTCATCTTCATGTTTAAGTGAACTACGAGCCCCATTGTTAATACTTTAACGGAAATTATTTGTAACTTGCGACAAGTAGAACAATGAGTGGAACAGGTAGACGGTTGAAATCAATGTATATATTGCTTCTATATAGTCTAAGAAACATATATGCAAAGCATCCAAACAGTACCATGCGCCAATTTTTTGTTCTTCAAGTTTAAGTGAACTACGAGCCCCATTGTTAATCCTTTAAAGGAAATTATTTGTAAATTTCGACAAGTATAACAATGAATGGAACAGGTAGACGGTTGAAATCTTTGTATATATTGCTTCTATATAGTCTAAGAAACATATATGCAAAGCATCCAAACAGTACAATTCGCCAATTTTTTGTTCTTGAAGTTTAATTGAACATTGAGCCCCAATGGTTAATCCTTTATCGGAAATTATTTGTAACTTTCGACAAGTAGAACAATGAATGGAACAGGTAGACGCTTGAAATCTTTGTTTATATTGCTTCTATATAGTCTAAGAAACATATATGCAAAGCATCCAAACAGTACAATTCGACAATTTTTTGTTCTTCAAGTTTAAGTGAACAATGAGCCCCAATGCTTAATCCGTTATCGGATATTATTTGTAACTTTCGACAAGTAGAACAATGAATGGAACAGGTAGACGGTTGAAATCTTTATATATATTGCTTCTATATAGTCTAAGAAACATATATGCAAATCATCCAAACAGTACCATTCGCCAATTATTTCATCTTCATGTTTAAGTGAACTACGGGCCCCATTGTTAATACTTTAACGGAAATTATTTGTAACTTGCGACAAGTAGAACAATGAGTGGAACAGGTAGACGGTTGAAATCAATGTATATATTGCTTCTATATAGTCTAAGAAACATATATGCAAAGCATCCAAACAGTACCATTCGCCAATTTTTTGTTCTTCAAGTTTAAGTGAACAATGAGCCCCATTGGTTAATCCTTTATCGGAAATTATTTGTAATTTTCGACAAGTAGAACAATGAATGGAACAGGTAGACGGTTGAAATCATTGTATATATTGCTTCTATATAGTCTAAGAAACATATATGCAAAGCATCCAAACAGTACCATTCGCCAATTTTTTGTTCTTCAAGTTTAAGTGAACAATGAGCCCCATTGTTAATCCTTTATAGGAAATTATTTGTAACTTTCGACCAGCAGAACAATGAATGGAACTGGTAGACGGTTGAAATCTTTTTATATATTGCTTCTATATAGTCTAAGAAACATATATGCAAATCATCCAAACAGTACAATTCGCCAATTATTTCATCTTCATGTTTAAGTGAACTACGAGCCCCATTGTTAATACTTTAACGGAAATTATTTGTAACTTGCGACAAGTAGAACAATGAGTGGAACAGGTAGACGGTTGAAATCAATGTATATATTGCTTCTATATAGTCTAAGAAACATATATGCAAAGCATCCAAACAGTACCATTCCCCAATTGTTTGTTCTTCAAGTTTAAGTGAACTACGAGCCCCATTGTTAATCCTTTAAAGGAAATTATTTGTAAATTTCGACAAGTATAACAATGAATGGAACAGGTAGACGGTTGAAATCTTTGTATATATTGCTTCTATATAGTCTAAGAAACATATATGCAAAGCATCCAAACAGTACAATTCGCCAATTTTTTGTTCTTGAAGTTTAATTGAACAATGAGCCCCAATGGTTAATCCTTTATCGGAAATTATTTGTAACTTTCGACAAGTAGAACAATGAATGGAACAGGTAGACGCTTGAAATCTTTGTATATATTGCTTCTATATAGTCTAAGAAACATATATGCAAAGCATCCAAACAGTACAATTCGACAATTTTTTGTTCTTCAAATTTAGTGAACAATGAGCCCCAATGGTTAATCATTTATCGGAAATCATTTGTAATTTTCGACAAGTAGAACAATGAATGGAACAGGTAGACGGTTGAAATCATTGTATATATTGCTTCTATATAGTCTAAGAAACATATATGCAAAGCATCCAAACAGTACAATTCGACAATTTTTTGTTCTTCAAGTTTAGTGAACAATGAGCCCCAATGGTTAATCCTTTATCGGAAATTATTTGTAATTTTCGACAAGTAGAACAATGAATGGAACAGGTAGACGGTTGATATCTTTGTATATATTGCTTCTATATAATCTAAGAAGCATATATGCAAAGCATCCAAACAGTACAATTCGCCAATTATTTCATCTTCATGTTTAAGTGAACTACGAGCCCCATTGTTAATACTTTAACGGAAATTATTTTTAACTTGCGACAAGTAGAACAATGAATGGAACAGGTAGACGGTTGAAATCATTGTATATATTGCTTCTATATAGTCTAAGAAACATATATGCAAAGCATCCAAACAGTACAATTCGACAATTTTTTGTTCTTCAAGTTTAAGTGAACAATGAGCCCCAATGGTTAATCCGTTATCGGAAATGATTTGTAACTTTCGACAAGTAGAACAATGAATGGAACAGGTAGACGGTTGAAATCTTTGTATATATTGCTTCTATATAGTCTAAGAAACATATATGCAAAGCATCCAAACAGTACAATTCGCCAATTTTTTGTTCTTCAAGTTTAAGTAAACTACGAACCCCATTGTTAATCCCTTAACGGAAATTATTTGTAACTTTCGACAAGTAGAACAATGAATGGAACAGGTAGACGGTTGAAATCATTGTATATATTGCTTCTATGTAGTCTAAGAAACATATATGCAAAGCATCCAAACAGTACAATTCGACAATCTTTGTTCTTCAAGTTTAGTGAACAATGAGCCCCAATGGTTAATCCTTTATCGGAAATTATTTGTAATTTTCGACAAGTAGAACAATGAATGGAACAGGTAGACGGTTGAAATCTTTGTATATATTGCTTCTATATAATCTAAGAAACATATATGTAAAGCATCCAAACAGTACAATTCGCCAATTATTTCATCTTCAAGTTTAAGTGAACTACGAGACCCATTGTTAATACTTTAACGCAAATTATTTGTAACTTGCGACAAGTAGAACAATGAGTGGAACAGGTAGACGGTTGAAATCAATGTACATATTGCTTCTATATAGTCTAAGAAACATATATGCAAAGCATCCAAACAGAACCATTCGCCAATTTTTTGTTCTTCAAGTTTAAGTGAACAATGAGCCCCATTGTTAATCCTTTATAGGAAATTATTTGTAAATTTCGACAAGAAGAACAATGAATGGATCAGGTAGACGGTTGAAATCATTGTATATATTGCTTCTATATAGCCTACGAAACATATATGCAAAGCATCCAAACAGTACAATTCGCCAACTTTTTGTTCTTCAAGTTTAAGTGAACTACGAGACCCATTGTTAATCCTTTAAAGGAAATTATTTGTAAATTTCGACAAGTAGAGCAATGAATGGAACAGGTAGACGGTTGAAATCTTTGTATATGTTGCTTCTATATAGTCTAAGAAACCTATATGCAAAGCATCTAAACAGTGACATTCGCCAATTTATTGTTCTTCAAGTTTAAGTGAACAACGAGCCCCATTGATAATCCTTTAACGGAAATTATTTGTAACTTTCGACAAGAAGAACAATGAATGGAACTGGTAGACGGTTGAATTCTTTGTATATATTGCTTCTATATAGTCTATGAAACATATATGCAAAGCACCCAAACAGTACAGTTCGCCAATTTTTTGTTCTTCAAGTTTAAGTGAACTACGAGCCCCATTGTTAATCCTTTATCGGAAATTATTTGTAACTTTCGACAAGTAGAACAATGAATGGAACAGGTAGACGGTTGAAATCTTTGTATATATTGCTTCTATATAGTCTAAGAAACATATATGCAAAGCATCCAAAGAGTACAGTTCGCCAATTTTTTGTTCTTCAAGTTTAAGTGAACTACGAACCCCATTGTTAATCCTTTAAAGGAAATTATTTGTAAATTTCGACAAGTAGAACAATGAATGGAACAGGCAGACGGTAGAAATCTTTGTATATGTTGCTTCTATATAGTCTAAGAAACATATATGCAAAGCATCCAAACAGTACCATTTGCCAATTTTTTGTTCTTCAAGTTTAAGTGAACTACGAGCCCCATTGTTAAACCTTTAAAGGAAATTATTTGTAAATTTCGACAAGTAGAACAATGAATGGAACAGGTAGAATGTTGAAATCATTGTATATATTGCTTCTATATAGTCTAAGAAACATATATGCAAAGCATCCAAACAGTACAATTCGCCAATTTTTTGTTCTTCAAGTTTAAGTAAACTACGAACCCCATTGTTAATCCTTTAACGGAAATTATTAGTAACTTTCGACAAGAAGAACAATGAATGGAACAGGTAGACGGGTGAAGTCTTTCTATATATTGCTTCTATATAGTCTAAGAAACATATATGCAAAGCATCCAAACAGTACAATTCGCCAATTTTTTGTTCTTCAAGTTTAAGTGAACTACGAGCCCCATTGTTAATCCTTTAAAGGAAATTATTTGTAAATTTCGACAAGTAGAACAATGAATGGAACAGGTAGACGGTTGAAATCATTGTATATATTGCTTCTATATAGTCTATGAAACATATATGCAAAGCATCCAAACAGTACAGTTCGCCAATTTTTTGTTCTTCAAATTTAAGTGAACTACGAACCCCATTGTTAATCCTTTATCGGAAATTATTTGTAATTTTCGACAAGTAGAACAATGAATGGAACAGGTAGTCGGTTGATATCTTTGTATATATTGCTTCTATATAATCTAAGAAGCATATATGCAAAGCATCCAAACAGTACAATTCGCCAATTATTTCATCTTCATGTTTAAGTGAACTACGAGCCCCATTGTTAATACTTTAACGGAAATTATTTTTAACTTGCGACAAGTAGAACAATGAATGGAACAGGTAGACGGTTGAAATCATTGTATATATTGCTTCTATATAGTCTAAGAAACATATATGCAAAGCATCCAAACAGTACAATTCGCCAATTTTTTGTTCTTCAAGTTTAAGTGAACTACGAGCCCCATTGTTAATCCTTTAAAGGAAATTATTTGTAAATTTCGACAAGTAGAACAATGAATGGAACAGGTAGACGGTTGAAATCATTGTATATATTGCTTCTATATAGTCTATGAAACATATATGCAAAGCATCCAAACAGTACCATTCGCCAATTTTTTGTTCTTCAAGTTTAAGTGAACTACGAGCCCCATTGTTAAACCTTTAAAGGAAATTATTTGTAAATTTCGACAAGTAGAACAATGAATGGAACAGGTAGAATGTTGAAATCATTGTATATATTGCTTCTATATAGTCTAAGAAACATATATGCAAAGCATCCAAACAGTACAATTCGCCAATTTTTTGTTCTTCAAGTTTAAGTAAACTACGAACCCCATTGTTAATCCCTTAACGGAAATTATTTGTAACTTTCGACAAGTAGAACAATGAATGGAACAGGTAGACGGTTGAAATCATTGTATATATTGCTTCTATGTAGTCTATGAAACATATATGCAAAGCATCCAAACAGTACAATTCGACAATCTTTGTTCTTCAAGTTTAGTGAACAATGAGCCCCAATGGTTAATCCTTTATCGGAAATTATTTGTAATTTTCGACAAGTAGAACAATGAATGGAACAGGTAGACGGTTGAAATCTTTGTATATATTGCTTCTATATAATCTAAGAAACATATATGCAAAGCATCCAAACAGTACAATTCGCCAATTATTTCATCTTCAAGTTTAAGTGAACTACGAGACCCATTGTTAATACTTTAACGCAAATTATTTGTAACTTGCGACAAGTAGAACAATGAGTGGAACAGGTAGACGGTTGAAATCAATGTACATATTGCTTCTATATAGTCTAAGAAACATATATGCAAAGCATCCAAACAGAACCATTCGCCAATTTTTTGTTCTTCAAGTTTAAGTGAACAATGAGCCCCATTGTTAATCCTTTATAGGAAATTATTTGTAACTTTCGACAAGTAGAACAATGAATGGAACTGGTAGACGGTTGAAATCTTTTTATATATTGCTTCTATATAGTCTAAGAAACACATATGCAAAGCATCCAAACAGTTCAATTCGCCAATTTTTTGTTCTTCAAGTTTAAGTGAACTACGAGCCCCATTGTTAATCCTTTAAAGGAAATTATTTGTAAATTTCGACAAGAAGAACAATGAATGGATCAGGTAGACGGTTGAAATCATTGTATATATTGCTTCTATATAGCCTACGAAACATATATGCAAAGCATCCAAACAGTACAATTCGCCAACTTTTTGTTCTTCAAGTTTAAGTGAACTACGAGACCCATTGTTAATCCTTTAAAGGAAATTATTTGTAAATTTCGACAAGTAGAGCAATGAATGGAACAGGTAGACGGTTGAAATCTTTGTATATGTTGCTTCTATATAGTCTAAGAAACCTATATGCAAAGCATCTAAACAGTGACATTCGCCAATTTATTGTTCTTCAAGTTTAAGTGAACAACGAGCCCCATTGATAATCCTTTAACGGAAATTATTTGTAACTTTCGACAAGAAGAACAATGAATGGAACTGGTAGACGGTTGAATTCTTTGTATATATTGCTTCTATATAGTCTATGAAACATATATGCAAAGCACCCAAACAGTACAGTTCGCCAATTTTTTGTTCTTCAAGTTTAAGTGAACTACGAGCCCCATTGTTAATCCTTTATCGGAAATTATT
This sequence comes from Cerceris ruficornis, assembly GCA_963989415.1. NCBI lineage: Eukaryota > Metazoa > Arthropoda > Insecta > Hymenoptera > Crabronidae > Cerceris > Cerceris ruficornis. Next base: position 246,693 of record CAXDIW010000174.1, read on the forward strand.
TGTAACTTTCGACAAGTAGAACAATGAATGGAACAGGTAGACGGTTGAAATCTTTGTATATATTGCTTCTATATAGTCTAAGAAACATATATGCAAAGCATCCAAACAGTACAATTCGCCAATTTTTTGTTCTTCAAGTTTAAGTAAACTACGAACCCCATTGTTAATCCTTTAACGGAAATTATTTGTAAATATCGGCAAGTAGAACAATGAATGGAACAGGTAGACGGTTGAAATCTTTGTATATATTGCTTCCATATAGTCTAAGAAACATGTACGCAAAGCATCCAAACAGTACCATTCGCCAATTTTATGTTCTTCAAGTTTAAGTGAACAATGAGCCCCAATGGTTAATCCTTTATCGGAAATTATTTGTAATTTTCGACAAGTAGAACAATGAATGGAACAGGTAGACGGTTGAAATCTTTGTATATATTGCTTCTATATAATCTAAGAAACATATATGCAAAGCATCCAAACAGTACCATTCGCCAATTTTTTGTTCTTCAAGTTTAAGTGAACAACGAGCCCCATTGATAATCATGAAACGGAAATTATTTGTAAGTTTCTACAAGTAGAACAATGAATAGAACAGGTAGACGGTTGAAATCTTTGTATATATTGCTTCCATACAGTCTAAGAAACATGTACGCAAAGCATCCAAACAGTACAATTCGACAATTTTTTGTTCTTCAAGTTTAGTGAACAATGAGCCCCAATGATTAATCCTTTATCGGAAATTATTTGTAATTTTCGACAAGTAGAACAATGAATGGAACAGGTAGACGGTTGAAATCTTTGTATATATTGCTTCTATATAGTCTAAGAAACATATATGCAAAGCATCCAAACAGTACCATTCGCCAATTTTTTGTTCTTCAAGTTTAAGTGAACTACGAGCCCCATTGTTAAACCTTTAAAGGAAATTATTTGTAAATTTCGACAAGTAGAACAATGAATGGAACAGGTAGAATGTTGAAATCATTGTATATATTGCTTCTATATAGTCTAAGAAACATATATGCAAAGCATCCAAACAGTACAATTCGCCAATTTTTTGTTCTTCAAGTTTAAGTAAACTACGAACCCCATTGTTAATCCCTTAACGGAAATTATTTGTAACTTTCGACAAGTAGAACAATGAATGGAACAGGTAGACGGTTGAAATCATTGTATATATTGCTTCTATGTAGTCTATGAAACATATATGCAAAGCATCCAAACAGTACAATTCGACAATCTTTGTTCTTCAAGTTTAGTGAACAATGAGCCCCAATGGTTAATCCTTTATCGGAAATTATTTGTAATTTTCGACAAGTAGAACAATGAATGGAACAGGTAGACGGTTGAAATCTTTGTATATATTGCTTCTATATGATCTAAGAAACATATATGCAAAGCATCCAAACAGTACAATTCGCCAATTATTTCATCTTCAAGTTTAAGTGAACTACGAGACCCATTGTTAATACTTTAACGCAAATTATTTGTAACTTGCGACAAGTAGAACAATGAGTGGAACAGGTAGACGGTTGAAATCAATGTACATATTGCTTCTATATAGTCTAAGAAACATATATGCAAAGCATCCAAACAGAACCATTCGCCAATTTTTTGTTCTTCAAGTTTAAGTGAACAATGAGCCCCATTGTTAATCCTTTATAGGAAATTATTTGTAACTTTCGACAAGTAGAACAATGAATGGAACTGGTAGACGGTTGAAATCTTTTTATATATTGCTTCTATATAGTCTAAGAAACACATATGCAAAGCATCCAAACAGTTCAATTCGCCAATTTTTTGTTCTTCAAGTTTAAGTGAACTACGAGCCCCATTGTTAATCCTTTAAAGGAAATTATTTGTAAATTTCGACAAGAAGAACAATGAATGGATCAGGTAGACGGTTGAAATCATTGTATATATTGCTTCTATATAGCCTACGAAACATATATGCACAGCATCCAAACAGTACAATTCGCCAACTTTTTGTTCTTCAAGTTTAAGTGAACTACGAGACCCATTGTTAATCCTTTAAAGGAAATTATTTGTAAATTTCGACAAGTAGAGCAATGAATGGAACAGGTAGACGGTTGAAATCTTTGTATATGTTGCTTCTATATAGTCTAAGAAACCTATATGCAAAGCATCTAAACAGTGACATTCGCCAATTTATTGTTCTTCAAGTTTAAGTGAACAACGAGCCCCATTGATAATCCTTTAACGGAAATTATTTGTAACTTTCGACAAGAAGAACAATGAATGGAACTGGTAGACGGTTGAATTCTTTGTATATATTGCTTCTATATAGTCTATGAAACATATATGCAAAGCATCCAAACAGTACAATTCGCCAATTTATTGTTCTTCAAGTTTAAGTGAACAACGAGCCCCATTGTTAATCCTTTATCGGAAATTATTTGTAACTTTCGACAAGTAGAACAATGAATGGAACAGGTAGACGATTGAAATCTTTGTATATATTGCTTCTATATAGTCTAAGAAACATATATGCAAAGTATCCAAACAGTACCATTCGCCAATTTTTTGTTCTTCAAGTTTAAGTGAACAATGAGCCCCATTCTAAATCCTTTAACGGAAATTATTTGTAACTTTCGACAAGTAGAACAATGAATGGAACAGGTAGACGGTTGAAATCTTTGTATATATTGCTTCTATATAGTCTACGAAACATATATGCAAAGCATCCAAACAGTACCATTCGCCAATTTTTTGTTCTTCAAGTTTAAGTGAACAACGAGCCCCATTGTTAATCCTTCAGCGGAAATTATTTGTAAATTTCGACAAGTAGAACAATGAATGGATCATGTAGACGGTTGAAATCATTGTATATATTGCTTCTATATAGTCTACGAAACATATATGCAAAGCATCCAAACAGTACAATTCGCCAATTTTTTGTTCTTCAAGTTTAAGTGAACTACGAGCCCCATTGTTAATCCTTCAACGGAAATTATTTGTAACTTTCGACAAGTAGAACAAAGAATGGAACAGGTAGACGGTTGAAATCTTTGTATATATTGCTTCTATATAATCTAAGAAACATATATGCAAAGCATCCAAACAGTACCATTCGCCAATTTTTTGTTCTCCAAGTTTAAGTGAACAACAAGCCCCATTGATAATCATGAAACGGAAATTATTTGTAACTTTCTACAAGTAGAACAATGAATAGTACAGGTAGACGGGTGAAATCTTTCTATATATTGCTTCTAAATAGTCTAAGAAATATATATGCAAAGCATCGAAACAGTACAATTCGCCAATTTTTTGTTCTTCAAGTTTAAGTGAACTACGAGCCCCATTGTTAATCCTTTAAAGGAAATTATTTGTAAATTTCGACAAGTAGAACAATGAATGGATCATGTAGACGGTTGAAATCATTGTATATATAGCTTCTATATAGTCTAAGAAACATATATGCAAAGCATCCAAACAGTACAATTCGACAATTTTTTGTTCTTCAAGTTTAGTGAACAATGAGCCCCAATGGTTAATCCTTTATCGGAAATTATTTGTAATTTTCGACAAGTAGAACAATGAATGGAACAGGTAGACGGTTGATATCTTTGTATATATTGCTTCTATATAATCTAAGAAACATATATGCAAAGCATCCAAACAGTACAATTCGCCAATTATTTCATCTTCATGTTTAAGTGAACTACGAGCCCCATTGTTAATACTTTAACGGAAATTATTTGTAAATATCGGCAAGTAGAACAATGAATGGAACAGGTAGACGGTTGAAATCTTTGTATATATTGCTTCCATATAGTCTAAGAAACATGTACGCAAAGCATCCAAACAGTACCATTCGCCAATTTTATGTTCTTCAAGTTTAAGTGAACAATGAGCCCCAATTGTTAATCCTTTATCGGAAATTATTTGTAATTTTCGACAAGTAGAACAATGAATGGAACAGGTAGACGGTTGAAATCTTTGTATATATTGCTTCTATATAATCTAAGAAACATATATGCAAAGCATCCAAACAGTACCATTCGCCAATTTTTTGTTCTTCAAGTTTAAGTGAACAACGAGCCCCATTGATATTCATGAAACGGAAATTATTTGTAAGTTTCTACAAGTAGAACAATGAATAGAACAGGTAGACGGTTGAAATCTTTGTATATATTGCTTCCATACAGTCTAAGAAACATGTACGCAAAGCATCCAAACAGTACCATTCGCCAATTTTATGTTCTTCAAGTTTAAGTGAACAATGAGCCCCAATGGTTAATCCTTTATCGGAAATTATTTGTAATTTTCGACAAGTAGAACAATGAATGGAACAGGTAGACGGTTGAAATCTTTGTATATATTGCTTCTATATAGTCTAAGAAACCTATATGCAAAGCATCTAAACAGTAACAATCGCCAATTTTTTGATCTTCAAGTTTAAGTGAACAGCGAGCCCCATTGATAATCATGAAATGGAAATTATTTGTAACTTTCTACAAGTAGAACAATGAATAGTACAGGTAGACGGGTGAAATCTTTCTATATATTGCTTCTAAATAGTCTAAGAAATATATATGCAAAGCATCGAAACAGTACAATTCGCCAATTTTTTGTTCTTCAAGTTTAAGTGAACTACGAGCCCCATTGTTAATCCTTTAAAGGAAATTATTTGTAAATTTCGACAAGTAGAACAATGAATGGATCATGTAGACGGTTGAAATCATTGTATATATTGCTTCTATATAGTCTAAGAAACATATATGCAAAGCATCCAAACAGTACAATTCGACAATTTTTTGTTCTTCAAGTTTAGTGAACAATGAGCCCCAATGGTTAATCCTTTATCGGAAATTATTTGTAATTTTCGACAAGTAGAACAATGAATGGAACAGGTAGACGGTTGAAATCTTTGTATATATTGCTTCTATATAATCTAAGAAACATATATGCAAAGCATCCAAACAGTACAATTCGCCAATTATTTCATCTTCAAGTTTAAGTGAACTACGAGACCCATTGTTAATACTTTAACGCAAATTATTTGTAACTTGCGACAAGTAGAACAATGAGTGGAACAGGTAGACGGTTGAAATCAATGTATATATTGCTTCTATATAGTCTAAGAAACATATATGCAAAGCATCCAAACAGAACCATTCGCCAATTTTTTGTTCTTCAAGTTTAAGTGAACAATGAGCCCCAATGGTTAATCCTTTATCGGAAATTATTTGTAATTTTCGACAAGTAGAACAATGAATGGAACAGGTAGACGGTTGAAATCATTGTATATATTGCTTCTATATAGTCTAAGAAACATATATGCAAAGCATCCAAACAGTACCATTCGCCAATTTTTTGTTCTTGAAGTTTAATTGAACAATGAGCCCCAATGGTTAATCCGTTATCGGAAATGATTTGTAACTTTCGACAAGTAGAACAATGAATGGAACAGGTAGACGGTTGAAATCATTGTATATATTGCTTCTATGTAGTCTAAGAAACATATATGCAAAGCATCCAAACAGTACAATTCGACAATCTTTGTTCTTCAAGTTTAGTGAACAATGAGCCCCAATGGTTAATCCTTTATCGGAAATTATTTGTAATTTTCGACAAGTAGAACAATGAATGGAACTGGTAGACGGTTGAAATCTTTGTATATATTGCTTCTATATAATCTAAGAAACATATATGCAAAGCATCCAAACAGTACAATTCGCCAATTATTTCATCTTCAAGTTTAAGTGAACTACGAGACCCATTGTTAATACTTTAACGCAAATTATTTGTAACTTGCGACAAGTAGAACAATGAGTGGAACAGGTAGACGGTTGAAATCAATGTATATATTGCTTCTATATAGTCTAAGAAACATATATGCAAAGCATCCAAACAGAACCATTCGCCAATTTTTTGTTCTTCAAGTTTAAGTGAACAATGAGCCCCATTGTTAATCCTTTAAAGGAAATTATTTGTAAATTTCGACAAGTAGCACAATGAATGGAACAGGTAGACGGTTGAAATCTTTGTATATATTGCTTCTATATAGTCTAAGAAACATATATGCAAAGCATCCAAACAGTACAATTCGCCAATTTTTTGTTCTTCAAGTTTAAGTAAACAATGAGCCCCAATGGTTAATCCTTTATCGGAAATTATTTGTAACTTTCGACAAGTAGAACAATGAATGGAACAGGTAGACGCTTGAAATCTTTGTTTATATTGCTTCTATATAGTCTACGAAACATATATGCAAAGCATCCAAACAGTACAATTCGCCAATTTTTTGTTCTTCAAGTTTAAGTGAACTACGAGCCCCATTGTTAATCCTTTATAGGAAATTATTTGTAACTTTCGACAAGTAGAACAATGAATGGAACTGGTAGACGGTTGAAATCATTGTATATATTGCTTCTATATAGCCTACGAAACATATATGCAAAGCATCCAAACAGTACAATTCGCCAATTTTTTGTTCTTCAAGTTTAAGTGAACTACGAGCCCCATTGTTAATCCTTTAAAGGAAATTATTTGTAAATTTCGACAAGTAGAACAGTGAATGTATCAGGTAGACGGTTGAAATCATTGTATATATTGCTTCTATATAGGCTACGAAACATATATGCAAAGCATCCAAACAGTACAATTCGCCAATTTTTTGTTCTTCAAGTTTAAGTGAACTACGAGCCCCATTGTTAATCCTTTAAAGGAAATTATTTGTAAATTTCGACAAGTAGCACAATGAATGGAACAGGTAGACGGTTGAAATCTTTGTATATATTGCTTCTATATAGTCTAAGAAACATATATGCAAAGCATCCAAACAGTACAATTCGCCAATTTTTTGTTCTTCAAGTTTAAGTAAACAATGAGCCCCAATGGTTAATCCTTTATCGGAAATTATTTGTAACTTTCGACAAGTAGAACAATGAATGGAACAGGTAGACGCTTGAAATCTTTGTTTATATTGCTTCTATATAGTCTACGAAACATATATGCAAAGCATCCAAACAGTACAATTCGCCAATTTTTTGTTCTTCAAGTTTAAGTGAACTACGAGCCCCATTGTTAATCCTTCAACGGAAATTATTTGTAACTTTCGACAAGTAGAACAAAGAATGGAACAGGTAGACGGTTGAAATCTTTGTATATATTGCTTCTATATAATCTAAGAAACATATATGCAAAGCATCCAAACAGTACCATTCGCCAATTTTTTGTTCTCCAAGTTTAAGTGAACAACAAGCCCCATTGATAATCATGAAACGGAAATTATTTGTAACTTTCTACAAGTAGAACAATGAATAGTACAGGTAGACGGGTGAAATCTTTCTATATATTGCTTCTAAATAGTCTAAGAAATATATATGCAAAGCATCGAAACAGTACAATTCGCCAATTTTTTGTTCTTCAAGTTTAAGTGAACTACGAGCCCCATTGTTAATCCTTTAAAGGAAATTATTTGTAAATTTCGACAAGTAGAACAATGAATGGATCATGTAGACGGTTGAAATCATTGTATATATAGCTTCTATATAGTCTAAGAAACATATATGCAAAGCATCCAAACAGTACAATTCGACAATTTTTTGTTCTTCAAGTTTAGTGAACAATGAGCCCCAATGGTTAATCCTTTATCGGAAATTATTTGTAATTCTCGACAAGTAGAACAATGAATGGAACAGGTAGACGGTTGATATCTTTGTATATATTGCTTCTATATAATCTAAGAAACAAATATGCAAAGCATCCAAACAGTACAATTCGCCAATTATTTCATCTTCATGTTTAAGTGAACTACGAGCCCCATTGTTAATACTTTAACGGAAATTATTTGTAAATATCGGCAAGTAGAACAATGAATGGAACAGGTAGACGGTTGAAATCTTTGTATATATTGCTTCCATATAGTCTAAGAAACATGTACGCAAAGCATCCAAACAGTACCATTCGCCAATTTTATGTTCTTCAAGTTTAAGTGAACAATGAGCCCCAATGGTTAATCCTTTATCAGAAATTATTTGTAATTTTCGACAAGTAGAACAATGAATGGAACAGGTAGACGGTTGAAATCTTTGTATATTTTGCTTCTATATAATCTAAGAAACATATATGCAAAGCATCCAAACAGTACCATTCGCCAATTTTTTGTTCTTCAAGTTTAAGTGAACTACGAGCCCCATTGTTAATCCTTCAACGGAAATTATTTGTAACTTTCGACAAGTAGAACAATGAATGGAACAGGTAGACGGTTGAAATAATTGTATATATTGCTTCTATATAGTCTAAGAAACATATATGCAAAGCATCCAAACAGTACCATTCGCCAATTTTTTTTTCTTCAAGTTTAAGTGAACAATGAGCCCCAATGGTTAATCCTTTATCGGAAATTATTTGTAATTTTCGACAAGTAGAACAATGAATGGAACAGGTAGACGGTTGATATCTTTGTATATATTGCTTCTATATAATCTAAGAAACATATATGCAAAGCATCCAAACAGTACAATTCGCCAAGTATTTCTTCTTCATGTTTAAGTGAACTACGAGCCCCATTGTTAATACTTTAACGGAAATTATTTGTAAATATCGGCAAGTAGAGCAATATAATGGAACAGGTAGACGGTTGAAATCTTTGTATATGTTGCTTCCATATAGTCTAAGAAACATGTACGCAAAGCATCCAAACAGTACCATTCGCCAATTTTATGTTCTTCAAGTTTAAGTGAACAATGAGCCCCAATGGTTAATCCTTTATCGGAAATTATTTGTAACTTGTGACAAGTAGAACAATGAGTGGAACAGGTAGACGGTTGAAATCTTTGTATATATTGCTTCTATATAATCTAAGAAACATATATGCAAAGCATCCAAACAGTACCATTCGCCAATTTTTTGTTCTTCAAGTTTAAGTGAACAACGAGCCCCATTGATAATCATGAAACGGAAATTATTTGTAAGTTTCTACAAGTAGAACAATGAATAGAACAGGTAGACGGTTGAAATCTTTGTATATATTGCTTCCATATAGTCTAAGAAACATGTACGCAAAGCATCCAAACAGTACCATTCGCCAATTTTATGTTCTTCAAGTTTAAGTGAACAATGAGCCCCAATGGTTAATCCTTTATCGGAAATTATTTGTAACTTGTGACAAGTAGAACAATGAGTGGAACAGGTAGACGGTTGAAATCAATGTATATATTGCTTCTATATAGTCTAAGAAACATATATGCAAAGCATCCAAACAGTACCATTCGCCAATTTTTTGTTCTTCAAGTTTAAGTGAACAATGAGCCCCAATGGTTAATCCTTTATCGGAAATT